>VMBQ01006482.1:38209-53611 GCA_007657795.1 Dreissena rostriformis | reverse complement strand
TATCTCCTCCTACACTATTAGCACTAGAACCTTGAAACTTACACACATGGTAGCTATGAGCATATGTGCGACCCTGCACTATTTGGAATTTTGATCTGACCCCTGGGTCAAAAGTTATGGGGGTTGGGGTGGGGCCGGGTCAGAGATTTTCACTAACTTTTTTAGGTTATTTTACATTAACTTCTTCATTTCTACACTGATTTACTTCAAATTGATACTGGACCTCTCTTATGACAATACGGTCAATATCAACTATGCATGGCCCCATTCCCAACCATGGGGCGCCCCGCCCACATAGGCCACAACCACCCAAAATTGCCTTTTACTATAATTTCTTCATTTCTACACGGATTCACTTCAAATTGATACTGACTTTCTCTTATGACAATACGGTCAATCACAACTATGCATGGCCCCATTACCAACCTTGGGGCGCCCCCCCCCCACATAGACCACACCCACCCAAAATTGCCTTTTACTATAATTTCTTCATTTCTACACCGATTCACTTCAAATTGATACTGAACCTCTCTAATGACAATTCCGCCAATCTCAACTATGCATGGCCCCATTACCAACCCTGGGGTGCCCTGCCCACATAGGTCACACCCACCCCAAATTGCCTTTCACTATAACTTCTTCATTTCTACACCAATTCACTTCTAATTGATACTGAACATCTCTTATGACAATACGGTCAATCTCAACTATGCATGGCCCCATTACCAACCCTGGGGCACACCTAGGTCAAACATTCGGCGTGGGGATACGCGTCGGCCTCTGCCGCGCCATTTCTAGTTTATAATGAAATGCATTATACACTGTTGCAGAGAAAGATTGTTCCAAATTTAATTATTAAACTTTAAAGTATTTCATTTCACTAAATTGGCCGAACGATCACGTTTTAGAACATCAGTGTAAAACAGGGTTTACAACACAAAAGGAAAATATACAATATCGAAATTAAGTTAATGTTTTTATGTGTTTTAAAGGAAAATATAAGTGAAAAATGAAACAAATTATTCCCCTGGATGTTAAGATGGTCATGCTTTGATTATCCATTGGGTAATTCGTGGTTTATTTTCACATATTTTTGTAAACTGAACGTCTTTAAATACTGTTCCATTAAGAGATAGGACATTAGCCATTTAACACAAATGATGGAGTATTTTTTATTTCGATTCTATGCTTGTTAATTCATACACTCACATGGAGATACAAATGACAACGACGACTAAGCTCGATGATTGTGTAGTCGATCATGTCGAAGATTAAGTGGAAGGTTAAAATTATTGTCTATCTTCTTATGTGAAAGTACCGCAAATTAAGTGCTTATGTATGTAATTGGAAACAAATACAAAGTTTTCTAGCACAACCCAGCAAATAAAGCAAATGATGCTAATTTCATAAATGCATTCACTAATCCATGAAAAACGCCCTTAAAAAAAAGATCAATTAATAAAAAAATAAAACCAGTGCCACATACTGACGATATCATGAAAACCTTTTTGTCAACTGAATTACGCGACAAAACAAAGTAAAGCGCAAGTGCAGTTTATTCAACTAAAATAAATTGAAATACAATGAAGGAACTTTATGTATGATTATTCATAAATGGATTTTAAAATTGTTTCTTATCATAAATATAATACGATCGTATTATTGACTGCCATAGATATTGAATATGTACTATGCAAAGTCGTCTTCAAAAATCCAGTATATCATCATAGATGTTATGTTTTCTTGTTATATTTTGCACCGACTTTGGAAATAAAAGTTAATTGACTTTACACGGAAATGTAACTTTGATGCTTAATGTTCTTTATTCGTTTACGGACCTGATGTTGATTTTTAGCTCATCTATTTTTTGAAAAAAAAATGAGCTATTGTCATCACCTGAGCGTCGGAGTCGGTGTTTGCGTCCGGGTAAGTTTTGTGTTTAGGTCCACTTTTCTCATAAAGTGTCAAAGCTATTGCATTCAAACTTGGTACACTTACTTACTATCATGAGGGGACTGGGCAGGCAAAGTTAGATAACTCTGACTGGCATTTTGACAAAAGTATGTGCCCTTTTTATACTTAGAAAAATGAAAATTTGGTTAAGTTTTGTGTTTAGGTCCACTTTATTCCTAAAGTATCAAAGCTATTGCTTTCATACTTGCAACACTTACTAACTATCATAAGGGGGCTGTGCAGGCAAAGTTATGTAACTCTGACTGGCATTTTGACAGAATAATGGCCCTTTTTATACTTAGAAAATTGAAAATGTGTTTAAGTTTTGTGTTAAGGTCCATTTTATTCCTAAAGTATCAAAGCTATTTCTTTCATACTTGCAATACGTACTAACTATCATACGGGGACTGAGCAGCCAAAGTAATGTAACTCTGATTGGCATTTTGACATAATTATGACCCCTTTAAAACTTAGAAAAGTGAAAATTGTGTGTAGTTTTGTGTTTTGGTACATTTTACTCCTTAAGTATCATAGCTATTGTTTTCAGACTTGGAACACTTCCTAACTATCCTAAGGGGACTGTGCATGCGAAGTTATGTAACTCTGACTGGCATTTTGACAGAATTATGGCCCTTTTTTGACTTAGTAACTTTGAATATTTGGTTAAATTTTGTGCTTAGATCCACTTTACTTCTAAAGTATCAAGGCTATTGCCTTCAAACTTCAAATACTTTCTTACTATTATGAGGGTTCTGTACATGGCAAGTTGAATTTGACCTTGACCTTTGAATGACCTTGACTGTCAAGGTCAAAGTATCAAATTTTGCTAAAATTGCCATAACTCCTTTATTTTATGATCAGATTTGATTCATACTTTGACAAAACAACACTTACCTGACACACCACAATAGACTTCACCCAAACCATGCCCCACGCCCCACCCTAGAATCCCGCCCCAAATTTGTTTTTCCCATTAACCTCTTATTTTTGAAAGATCATCAATAAATATCCACACCCAACACTATACCCCCTCTCACCCCCGACACCCCCAATTTTTTTTTGAAACATGGTTTAAAAACATTTTTTTTTGTTTTTGTTTTTAAAGACTCCAACCATCCCACCCAAGAATCCCCCCCCATTTTTTTCATTTTTGAAAGATAATGTAATAAATGACCACATCCCCACAATTTTGCTAAGATTGACATAACATTTTTATTTATGATCAGATTTGATTCATACTTTGACAAATAGATGAGCGGTCTGCACCCGCTAGGCGTTGCTCTTGTTTATAATTGATACAGAATTATCTGTTTAATCAGATTGCATACCTTGCTTCATCTTCCGATTTGGCTGATAGACAGCGGTTCCATAGGGTATACCGACTTACAGCTCCGGAACGTGTAGGTTCTGCTCTTGTGCAACTGTTCGCAACCTTTAACTGGAATCGTATAGCAATTATACAGGAAAAGAACGAAGCCTTGTCATTGGTAACGCACTTTTATTATAAAACCCGCAGGTAGGGGTGGGGGGGGGTCTATATTGTTGCCAATCTGTTCCGTGTCCGTCTGTGTGTCGGTCTGTAAGTCTGTCCAAAAACGTTTTGGATTGTACTTTTCCCATGCATTGGAGGATTAATACATGTTTTGAAACACATGTCCAACAAAATGAGACATTGCTTTAAGCACAACAAATATGAGGCTTCCTTCAGAGCGAAGGGCAAGCTTAGCGCGAGCATTAAAATAAATGCATTAATTATCAAATTGGGGCCTGAACGGGCTGTCACTTTACCTTTAATATAAGGATTTAAAAGCTATTTGGCACACATGTTCGTAAATATGACATGGTGTGTCACACGAACCAACCATGAGGCTGATTTTAAATTCAAATTCAAACTTTCAAGTCAAATGTACACATTGAGGGCTTCATTTTCAACATAGAGATTTTTAGAACCCCCGTCCATCGAAGGATCGTTTTTTAAATACTTCGCAAATATTCACCATTTTAAACTCTGTTGCGCGCAACAACCATGCAGCTACCTTCAAGGTTACGGTTTAAAATATAGGTAAAATGTCAATATACAGCGCTATATTTGCAAAATTGGACTTTATGATACTATAACTTCCTGATGCACTGAAAGAATTTCAAATACAGTGTCATCACTTATTTTTGTAGAAGTCTAAATTTCGCGCTTTCCGCGTTCCTGTCATTTCGCGATCATTGATAATATTTATCCATTTTAGTATATACCATAAGTCAGGTTTAAATACAGATCCATTCCTGGATATAGTTTATAGTTTTTTAAATGGTCGTCTTTTTCATCGTGTTAACATTAAATTATTGGCATTTTTCGTATTTCAAATTTCCATTTAATTTTTAATTTTTAAAGCACTAAAGAGCATTATTGACAGTTAGTTAAATTGCAAATTGGTGATGAGTTTATGAAGAAATACTTATCTACAAAGTCGTTTTGAACATGTGTTGTTTTTCAACACACGTTATCATGTTATGCTTCTGAACTACGTCGATTAAGTACACGACGTTCGCACCAAAGGTTCGATGAAGTAAATAATATATTCGAACCAAGACCTTAAGAACATCCACATATTTAAATAATATGTTTGGAAACAAAATAGTGTTTAGTTAAAAGAGCTTTATTTTCCGTCATAAGAACTTATGTTAGTTCAGCATGTATGAAATACTTTTCGGTGGACTTAGTTGAGTTTGAATGAAAAAAGTGGGATCAGTTTTTAATCGAAACTATTCTTTTCAACACACCCTTCTCTCCAACTTCTTGGTGGCCACCAAATATCCGCCTTTTGCCAGACCAACTTAGTCTTCACTCATAATGATTTTCTCCGAATTTTAACATATTCTATTATGAATCGTTAGTTTAATTTTAATTATGTGCTTTGTTANTCAATATCTCAAAGGTCAAGGTCACACATGAGTTCAAAGGTAAAAAATAGCCATAGTTGAGCTTGTCCAGGCCATTACTATGTCGTTCATTGTGGGATTTTGAAATCAATTGGCACATTTGTTAACCATTATTGGACGGTGTGTTGCGCGATAAAATTACGTCGATATCTCCAAGGTCAAGGTCACACTTTGAGTTCAAAGGTCAAAAATGGCCATAAATAAGCTTGTCTGGGCCATAACTATGTCATTCATTGTGAGATTTTAATATTACTCTCCACATTAATTTTGTTCACAGGCATTGGATGGCGTATCATGCCAAAGAATTCAAGATTTCAAAGGTCAAAATGGCCATAAATGATAATGGCATAATAATTCCTAAAAATTGCCATAAATAAGCTTCTCTTGTTTTGTGAGACAGCATGCAAAATATTCTGTGTCAATGCAGCATGTGGGGGTATACGTCACGTCAGTGACAAAGCTCTAGTTTAGACTGTAAGCGACCTGATGAAATCACTCCATGTTACGAAGAAGGTATTTGTTATTTCCCAAGATGTCATAACTGTGGACTCGACTTCTGTGCTGAACAAGTTGAAGGTAAGCAGTTTTATCACCTTTCATTTTTATTTAAGTGCTGACTTTCAAAGGTAGTAATACCACATGTGTGTTTGATTATTAACTATTCGTTGCAAAACAAACACAAACAATGTAACATGGTGTCCTTTGTTTTTTTATGGGATATTTTGAGTGCATGCCGCTTCAAACCCTATACATTGTCATTGCATTGATTTTTGAAACAAAAGATTGGAGTCAGCTATTGCAAACAGAAAACTAACTTTTGGTTATTTTGTTACACAAGCAGAACAAACATTTACGATGAAAACTAGCATCATGTAACATTTAAATGCTTTTTTTTTAAACACAAGATCAAACATCCGAATGTGTCATTCATAGGACTGAAACAAAAACAAACTCGTACATGCTGCGATCACTCCGTCAGGGACGGTTTCTATTAAGATTTGTATCGATTAACTTCACAGGTAGTCTATTATCACTCATCATACGATCAAAATAGTAACAAGACAATATTTGTTCATTCAATTAGATTTAGTTTTGAGATATTTGAGTTCAAATCGTTTATATCAATGCATGTTATTACTGCAAACATCCATCTTGAAAATAAAGTATGATTTTCTGAGATCATGTGTACAAACATTATTAAAAAAAAATAATCCGTGTAACCAAATATACAATGGGATTAGCATTACTTATACAAACTTATGTCGATACATAATTGCTAAAAAGATAAATATTCTTCACTCTTTTTAGACTGTATAGAATTAAATGTTAAAGCGACTTCATTGACGTCCGATTTGCAAACAATGGTGACATAAGAGTCTATTACAATTGAAATGTTCCTGTTTTGCTCAAATCAGACTGCTTTAAATAACCTGTTTGTAATATATTAAACGTTATGGTAATGTTTGTCACAGTAGAAAACGGATGCATAAGCTTTATTCTACTATGTGTATATGTTGTTTCGTTTTGTGCCGTACTGTATCGTTTTGGCAATCGGTTCCTTGCCATAAATAAAGGGCCACAAAGGTGTGTATGATAGAATTGCAATACTGCTGCAGTTTCTGGAGTTTCACTTCTTTATATATTCAATTGAAGCGTTTATATATTTATTTTTAATTGCTTCATGTATTATGGAAAAAACTCATGCGTATGCCATCAACTTAAAACAATACACAAACTTGTTTTGTATCATTTTAGTATACGCTATTCATGTTGTGTTCAGTTTTCTATGTTATGGGAGAAACACGAACATTAAAAAGTATTAAATGTTAAGCTGTTGTCCAGGTGGTTTCTTTTCGTTACATATGTAGATTAATACCACCAATAATAGAATTGCAATATTGTTACTCCCATGTTTCTTGTCTATAAATATTGAACTGAAATGGAGATTTAGGTGCCTGATTTTAATTTTGCTTGTGGTACATAATATAGCATCGCGCATGATTCATAATGCAACAAAATACTTCACACTCGCTTTGTTAAAATGTATATTGTTGTACTAGCGTATTTAAAGTCTACACTACTGTAGCGGATGTAATACATTCTTCACTTCCCAATCAGATTTAAACATTAAAAAGCATAATTTATTGAACAACCTTCTTACTTGTCTTGAATGTATGTATATTCAAGATATATATAATTGCGTTTGATTAACTATAACGGGAAATGTGAAGACAAAGGAGTACATACAATTAATCAAATATTAACCTCATACGTTGAGTTTAGAGCTCTTGTTGAAATTAATAGTGTATTATTCTGTTAATGAGCGAGCTATGAACTTTTTATAAAAAATCTTTGTTTTTTTGTTTTTTTAATTTTTATTAAAAATATTCGATGCGCCTGTCCTGATATTAAGCATTCAGTTTGTCTTGTCAATGAGCGAGATAGGCACTTTTTTTTTGTCCTACCATAACTGCATAACAGCATGTCTACATAAACGGTAAATTAACACGCATGCACTCTTGTGTGAAAATGAACAACGTGTTTTACGGTGCCATGGTAGTGAAATTCGAATTTATTTTAGTGTATTGCGCACGTACACGTTTCACGTATTTACGAACACACGCGCATGTCGTTATTTGCAAACTGACACACATTAACGTGCGAACAATCCAGGCTTCTCGTGCGCAAATACATGTCTTTACTCGTGTAAGTGCACTTGCAGTTCTTAACGCAAACGTCTTAACGTGCTCATGTCCTCCATTTTCCAAGACAATGACATTCATAAGAGTTTAATAATTGGTGAGATCTTCACGTGAGCACGTTAAATATTGTACGTGCGCTCGACAAACCTGAACTTCTACGCGTGAGACCTCTACGTGTACACTTGACGAAAAGCATATTTCGGATGTTAACTCTAGGTTACCGTTGGTATGTTCTTTGTATAATTGATTTTTTTTGCAGATTCTAGACGCACGTATCATTGTTGTAAGTGCAAATAGAAACACAGATATGAAGATCATGTGCAATGTAAGTTCTGGATAAATCAACTCAATGTCATGTAACATTTTCGCTTATGTTTCCAGCGTAAATAAGCCTGAGAACAATATCACATATACGCTAGTGCACGTCAGGGCACTCTAGCTGCCAATACATAAAAATAATGCTTTAACGATAATTTATCGCACACGTTTGTTTTCATGGTCTTTTGATGTGTATATGCACAAAGATATTATACATGCTAATACGTACGCAATACTGTTAAAGGGGCATCCACCTAACAATTATATTAAACAAAATATTGTTGTTAACATAACACGTTAGCATTTATTTTTCAGTAAATATAGTTAAGCTAAATGAGCGGAATCATCATTTAAGACTGAACAAGACTAAGTAAAAGGTTTAAATAAAAGCATTGCACATCACTCATGTAAATCAAACTGTGTGCACTTGCCTATATATGCTGAAACTTTCGGACATTGTTTCATTATTCAATATTATTATCATGTTTGTTATTAAATTAACTTAGGCGTACAAGCTGGATATATACGGGAAACATTTTGTTTGGATATTTACGGAACAATATTCGAATGAGTTCTGGAAGGTAGACGATGTCAATTGCACGGAAGAAGAAATGCAAAAGGAGATGGAAGGAGCGTTTTTCGTTAAAACTGTGAATCATAATCCCTTTGAAGAAAGAGGAATAGCGAACATCCCATGTAAGCAGAATTGTTTAAGATGTGAATATCGACAAGCAGCTATTAAATATCGAACGCTAAACACAACTTAACAAAAAGTGTTATATCACATTAACATTTCTTATACAATGAATCAATGCCCCATTCGATTTTTTTTTCAGTGAACCGTAAAAAAATGCAACTGTTCATAATGATATAATCAATACATTACTTTAACTCAAGAAAATTTCGTTAAAAGTGTTTTTGCTTCTGTATTGTAATTAATTTAATATATCAGAAACACAGCTGATGTTAATTAAATGAGTTTACGAATTTCGCTAGTCAGCGAGCCTTTCTTATACATGTTCGGTACGAGTTAAATGTAACATGTTTTAAGACAAGTCAATGAGAGACCGATACTTTACGCACATTTTTAGACGGAAAACATACATTTCAATATATCGAAATATGTTGAAAATGTTTCATGGTTATTACTGACGGATACCATTTTAATTTTATGATGCCATGTCCCCACAACATAACGCCATTCGATTTAGCATTGGAAACACAGTAGCCAAATTAAACGTCAAAAAGTAATCTTATATGCGTTAGATAAAAGTATTCATGGCGGAAAACAAGGTTATAGACCTATTTGTACTCAAAAATCAACGAAAATTTCGTACAATATTTCGTAAAATAAAGTTAAAAAATAAAAAATCAGTGTTCCATATAGCTATTTCAGAAATTTCAACGCCAGATATTGTCTGGTAACATTGATGTTTGTAGATATAAAATGCACGTTTTTTTTTAAAGACACAATTCCATTTTAATTTCCCGCACTTATATCTTTTCATACGACACATAAACACTTACATGGTACCATTTTAGTGTTCTAGTGTCGTATGGATAGATAGATTCGCGGGAAATTAAAATGGATGTTTTAATGTCAAAATAAAATAAAAAAACGAGCATTTTGTATCTACAAACATCCATGTTACCAGACCACATCTGGCGTTGAGATTTTGGACTTTGCCATAAGGAACACTGATTTTTAATTGGGTAACTTTATTTAACGAAATATTGTACGAATTTTGCGATGATTTTTGAGTACAATTGGGGCTTTAATCATTTGATAAACCAGTAACATATACTTTTAAACGAGGCCAGGAATTTACTTTATTAATCGTATTTTTTTTCTATTAATAAAGACTCGGACCTTATCACAGATATTCGCCACCGTGCTAATGTATCAGATACCGAACCATTCTGCTACGGCGTCGGCAAGGGTTACGACCGTGTATGGGTCGCAGCTTTGGCGTTGAACTGTTCTTTAAACTCACTGGATACACTGGCTGAGAATAGTAAGTTCTCTCGACAATGCATGTTAACCAAAAGCATGTATCTGAATTTAGTGTATTGATAATATTGATTCAGGTGTTGATAGAAATTCTCTACCATTGCACACACAATGCATGGGAATATATTAGTATTCCGCAAATAAAATATTGGGCAGCTGTGTTTTGTAACCCTTTTTATCTTGTCACATGCCTTTACATCAGCCTAATAACCAGGTAACCTAATAACCCAAAAGTTATTAGGCTAGTTGACCACGTGACCTCGAATATCCGTCAGTCGCTCTCCGGTGACGGACTACTTTTCATCATTAAATCATCATCGGCTCACCCGATAAATTTCTCCGCCTTGCCAGATAACCATTCTTCATCAACGTCACCAACCTATTATTCTCTATATAATGGCAGAAAATATTGGATGCACATTTAAACATTGGTTTTGGCAAAATGGTTTATAACTATTGAGCTCAATTGTTAGGGGTACATTTAGAGGTCCACGTTCTAATATGACAATACGTCAGATTATCCGGAATGTAACACATAATAATGAGCATGTGGAATGGTCTTCAGCTCATTGTAAAGTCATAATTTGAGGTCAAATGTTTAATATGATATTATTGGTTAATCGTGTGGCCTGGAAGCTTTGATACATCTGGTTTATTTGGCTTAATGCACTTCCTACAAATAGACAAAGGTCTCATTTAGTAATTGGATAATGCTACAAATATTTAGGATGATCTGACACACCGAAGCTAAATAAGAGTTATTCAAGCAAGTTCGCTTATTTATTCCAAACATTTAGTTTTTAGTAGAAAGTAGGCATTTCACTTTGCCACCTGTCCATCTGTCCATAGCATAAACATCAGTACCGCGTTTTATCAAACATACTTTGCACTATTGAATTATCGTTTCCGTGTTTCTATAACAATCAAATGCTTAACAAATTACTTTTATGTCTGTAATTAAGATTGCTTAAAAAGAAGGAGCTAATATAATAATATATACCATACACATTTATTTTCTATTCTCATTTCAAGTTATATGCATATGCGTATATGAATGTGTACAAACAACGTATGCGTGAGCGTTGAAAAAACGTTCAAAAATCTGGTATTCCAATTGATAGAAGACATATCATAGATTAAAGACAAGATCAAGTGCGCATGCTTAATTATTACGACACATATCTGGAGATTGTGAATACGCTACATTAACGTAATATTCCTTTCAGAAGATATCACCGTACATCACAGTAGGATTTCCAAATGCATGGACATGCTAGATTTTGTGGGGACGTCAGGTAGAATGAGGTTTGAAGAGGGGGCTTTATATCAAACTGTCGTTTTGAAACGCATTCAAGGTATTGAAACCTCAGGCACATCTTCTTAAAAAAAAGCATTTGTGCTTTTAAGAATTCATCATATTTTGTTTGCGCTTGAGAGTACACTGTCAGAAAAAAAAGAACACAATTCTAGCGAATAAACTTATTTCCAGTAAAATACATGCATTGTATTTAGGACAATTAATGAAAGATAAATTCGATATACTGACTTTGTGATAACAAGAGGGTTTGCCCCAAGTATGTTGATTTGAGGTTTGTAAAAGTTCATATGATATTACAGATGCGTATACAAAGGTGGTGGCATATTTAAGGAAGGATTGTCGTCCAATTCCTCGTTATGAGTGGATTGAGGGAGCACTTTATTGGACAGGTCAGACCAAGATGCAACTCTTTAACATTTTAAGTAAACCAAATACAAAATCGGAGCACAGCAGCATGGTCGCAATTGCCCTATCTCTTATTTAAAAAGGCTACCAGTATGGTATAGTTTTTATTCAATGTGCTATATAAATAATGCATGAATCGTCTTCAATACCAATATATATATGTTTTGGTGAATCATATGTGTTAATGATTAATTGTAATTTGAACGATAATAAGACCTCATTTTGTTGTTGTTTTCAGATAATAGAATCCCACTTGATTCTGGTCCTACAAGTTACGAATGGAAGTCCCTCCCTGTGTCATTATCCGTGACGATGTTTGTATTAGCTGGTATTGGAATCATCGTCACAATCGCTTGCTTGAGTTTCAATGTTGTTTGGAGAAAGCATAGGTATAATGTGAACAGGTTCACTTTCTAACAGTTGTTGGCACGCTGTAATTTACATTTGCGTTACTTAAGTCGTTTGGCAAAATGCTTCGATTGTGTGTTTTGCAAGGATCAATTAAATCACAAATGCAAATTAAAAATACTTTTTTTATAGCACAATCGCTATAACATATAATTGTCCTGATCATATTAATGACTTGAGTTAAGCAATACATTCATTTCATGTGGCTCTCTATATTTTGCAGTATAGTGAAAATGTCATCCCCAAACATAAACAGCATTTTACTTTTTGGCTGTTCACTACTGGATGTTACTATAGTGATCAATACAACGGCAACGACGAGCAAAGCAATGTGTGCGGTAAGCTAAATATATTACAAAAGTATTGTCCGATGATGACAAATAGGGTGAATTATGCGTTTTGTATGTTCTATTTTTGTTGTTTTTCAAATCGAATTTTTGACAGCAGAACGCAAAGAATATGTACATAAAATAGTGGGACAATATGCCCGCATAGTGCAAGCAGTAAGAGATATGCATCTTAGTAACATGGTTTAATCATTTATGTCCGAAATGATATGTCATGTTATGTAAATTAAAACGAGTTTTGCGTTTTGCATAATGGTTTTTCTCTTGGATTTAGGTGCGATTGTTTTGCTTCTGGCTAGGATTCGCTACTGCATTCGGTTCCATGCTTTCCAAGACATGGAGGGTCTACAGAATTTCAATAAATAAAAAAAATGTAACGGAAGATGGTATGTTAAATAACGGTATCTTATTTATTTTACAAATTACGATTGTTTAAGGATTTACATTATATAAAGTGTGTGTGTTATTTCCAGCAAAATCCTGTAATGACAAAATTTGATATATACAATATAACTATATATAATATTATATTTATGGTAAATTCGTATGCATATTTATAAATACTGCATAGTTGTTTATTCTTTTTTTAGTCCATTAGGGACAAGCATCTACTGGTTATCATCGGTATACTCGTTACCATGGAAACACTTGTACTGATAGTGTGGGAGATATCCTCACCGCATCGAGTGACGGACCAGCAACTGAAGACAGAGAATGTATGTATAAGTTTGATATATACAAAAAACAAAAACAATGTTCATATTTGTTTAAAAAAAAATATAATTTAGTAAGTGGAATAACATGTCTCTTTTTTGTTTTTTGTTTGTGACAAATCTTTGCATATTATTTATTAGGACAAGGTGGTAACGTTTTACCGTGTTTGTGTCTCTGACCACTCCAACTATTTCAACTGGACCCTTCACATAGTGAATGGTGCTCTTATTGCTATCGGCGCCAGAACATCACAATCCAGGTACATATGTATATAATTTATTTCCGTTAGTTTTGGTTTTGTAAGGTAGTTTCGAAATATAAGAATTGTCTCAAGTCTTTGTATATTGTCAGGAAATTTCTTGAAATTGAAAGCTTCATTATAGGTCGGGTGTCTTTAGTGTACAATATAATGACATTTAGAAGCTGTATATACATTGTTGTTATATACACCGTCTGCAATGAAACAGATTTGTTGATGCTAATATTTTTTTTATAGGGTTGTTTCTATCACCTTACCCAATCAACCTGGAGATGCATACAGAGCGAGGGTTTACAGGCTCTGTACCGCGAAGACGAGGCGGTTCGACATTTCTTCGGTATGCTGGACGGTCTGGCCTTCCTACCAACCCAACTCGTGAACGAAGGCATGGCGCATCTTAGGACGCTCGCCCCAGAAGCCCTTATGCAGGTCGTCGATTACTTTGACGCCACGTATGTGACCGGCACATACCGCACGGTGATGTCGGAGGGAAAGATGAGGTTTAGAGCAGTTCCACCACGATTCCCGCCATCTGTGTGGAATGTGAACACGGCAACAATCAACGGCGATGCCAGGACTAACAACGTGTGCGAGTCTTGGAACTGCGGGTTCCGACAGTTGGTTGGTCACAGTCACCCGTCGTTGTGGAAAGTGCTCGAGTGCGTCCAGAAGGACAACGCCATGGTAGAGGCAGATGCCCACAGGCACCGATCTGGACAGTCTGTAACCAGGAAGCGCAAGAAGGCCACCATCGCTCACCAATGCCGCCTCAACAGGCTGTGCGAGAAGCTAGAAAACAAGCAGCTACGTCTACCAGAATTCCTGGCTTCCATCGGAAACTGTGTGCGTTTAGTTTAAGATGCTGGGTTCCTAAACATGGTAGTGACAAATCGACGTTCTGATTTGCTTTAAGGAATTTATGATATGTTGTACGTTTAATGTTGGCTTTACATTACAAGTATAAATTTGCTAGATTCATGTGCTTTATTTAGTTAACAATTAATAACAATGGCTTAGTTATTTCTATGTTTTGTCAAATGTTGATAAATACATGTATTAGTTGATAATAAAATCATTTACAAGACTGACATTACAACTGGCTTGCATTTTCCTTGCCCCAATATATATATGTGTATATATATATATTAGTCTTACATTTGGCTCTTGTTAACAGTATGTTTCCACTAATTGTTTACAGTAAAAAAAAAGGTGTGATGATTATGCCCGTTTTATAGTACGTTTATTGTTAAACTGTGATTCCTCGTCAATCTAAGGTAATCGCTTACTTAATGACCGACTTCAATAAAAAATAATAGCCGAGTTAACCACGCCCGCATACGCATTATCGTTACCGATTGGACAGCGAACAGCACAGTTTGGCGCCTGGAAAGCGACTTTCTCGCTATGCATCTGTGTATTGTGTCAGCGCACACGAGTGTGTAATACGGCTGGAATATTAATTACGCACGTAATGTTATCTCTTATCAGTGGATTATCTATTACCTCTATAATTACCGGGGTATTACCGGTCACCGGTACAGATTCTCCGAGATCAATAGTCGTTAATACCTAGCTCGCCCCCCATGTTCTCAACGGATTTGCGTGAATCTTAAAATCGGTCCTTAGCGGAGATATTACTCCTATTTTCGCAATGTCTTTTAAGTTTTTTTGACGTTGACATTTTGTTGTTTTTTTTTTCAACCCAATTAGCGGATTAGACTAATCAGTACGATAAAGTCCAACAAGGTGTCAACTGTCTTTATTGGTAACAAAAACAAACATTAAATGTTTCTTAGCTTGAAATCGGGTGCCGTTTGTCCGGGTTTTCAATTTAATCGGGTGCCGATTGTCCGGGTCGACAAATTTACCGGGTGCCGTTTGTCCGCCTCAACAAATTTACCGGGTGCCGTTTGTCCGCCTCAACAAATTTACTGGGTGCCGTTTGTCCGCCTCTGCAAAAAAACACTGGGTGCCGATTGTCCGGGTGCCGTTTGTCCGGATACCCTGTTGTTATGGTCACAACTGGTTTAGTC
>VMBQ01006481.1:16239-55038 GCA_007657795.1 Dreissena rostriformis | reverse complement strand
TTTAGTGCATTTGCTTGTTATTTTGTGCTCGAGAATATTACGCTTATATTATAATTACGTCAATATCTCTTCTTAAAAATAAAGATCAACCTCTTTCGGCATGAATCGGTGATGTATATATATATTTGTAAGGATAAAGAAGCAAACAAGACAAGCAATAAGGTTCTTAGAACACTACAATTGAAGTACAATGTTAGTAATTTTAGAAAAGTTTGTATCATTGTTAAATATACGTATATACTGTATTTAAGATCATACAATCTAAGATTTGAAAATTTTGAAAAGGTTTAATTATGTAAGAAAAATATTGCTAAAAAAGTTGTTTTTCTTGAATTCACTTGGGGCTGACAAGGTCAAAGCGTAGTCCGTTTCTCTACGACGTCGGGTATATGTTTTACTGCGAAACATTGTGTCAATAAACTTCTTAATCAGGCGAGTTTCATCTTTTCTGGTATTTATGGATTAGAGAACGGAGCATCCAGTAATAGTAGGTACTTATTTTCAATAACAAACTAATTATAAATGCGCGTAGTTGCAAGCTTTACATTGATATTGAGCTAAAATCGAAATATATTTATTTAAAGTAATGCATAAGGTGGTTATTCTGTTAAAATAGCCAATAACAGTAACTTAACTTAAATGAAACAACATGTTACTTTGATAAACATTTTAAAGTACAAAACAGGTTACGAACATATTTAATCATTCAAATGCTTTGTTTCGAAGGAAATTAAAAGTCGCTTAATGTTTAGGTTTTGCACAGACTATGTATTGGTTGTGCAACGAACTACAAATATAATATATAGGTTACTCAACGANTTCCCAAGGAGACCGGAAACGGACCTTTTTTTTTTTGGCCCTATCATGCGAAGGGAAGGAAGTTTAAATATAACTAACGTGTGAACGAGGTCATCTTATTTTACAAAGCGCCATTAAGAATTGAATCGTTTATTTAAGACGATGACCGATTTGAGTAGTGCATGGGCGTAAGTAAGTAGCTTGTAAGGTCTCGTTGATGCCACGTACATTGCCGCATGGGATTGTCAAGTTATGTAAACATGTTTTTTTTCTTCTAAATAATCAAAATGATTAGGTACTCGGTTCTTGCAATACTTCGTAAAAGGATACATTTGTTTTGAAAAGTCATTGAAAGAAAGATATTAAAGATATTTATAAAATCTTAAGCTGACAAATCGGTGCGAGTTTTTGTTTGTCACGTGTGTGACAAACCTCTAGGTCTTAACTGTGCCAATGAGGGATATCGATTGGTGCAAAATAACGGTCTGATTGTTGAATTGTTCTGTTCTGTTGAATTAAAACTACGTCGGCACCTCATTACGGTCCTTGTAGAAATTCATTATGTATGTCGCGCTCAAATGGGTATTTTTATTTGAACTACTAGAAATTGCATTTTAGTTCAGTCATCGCTGATTACAACAGCATACAAACTATGCATTTTCAATTTGTCTAAATAAGGGTAATAAGTAGACAAAAACAACACAATTTCGTCTGATGAAGAAAGGTTCATGTAAAGATAGGATCTTGCATGAGTGGTCGTTTTGTATTGAATTTATTAAACGAGTCATCTAAATGAAGATTTAAACTAATGCAAGATTCTATTTATAACATGACCAACAAAATGCTTTAAAACACACATGTATTCCCCTCCGTGCCATATAGAGGAAAGGTCGATATCTATAACGAAGCAGCAATGCGGTCATTGTGTGTACCTGAGCATGAGAAGTAGTTCTGGACGAATAAGCCTATATGGTTGTGTAACTATAAGCTGCACTCCGCAGTAAAAAAAAAGTGCATTGTGGGTAAGCAAGTTGCGGTTGTAAATGCCTTGTCTTTGACAGCGCGTATGAATATCTTTTAAGTGATTCGGCTAATTTGCATAGTTATATAACTAGTGAAATAACACCCGTGTAATAAACAAAATTGAGCATTACGTTATTTCACTCCTGGAGCGTAAGTCATGTTATAAGTTAGTTTATTTAGTGAATAAAAGTACTGTCATTTGTACCACTTCCGTCAGAAGTGAATGATAATATCTGAGTATTCCAACTTGAAATATTACCCATTAACAGTTGTTTAGTCTCGTAGCAGAAATAATTAGCTGAACGTGATTTATTTACGTTTTAACAGATGACAAATCAGTTTAAATGAATAAGGTGTTGATCCAGATATCGCCCTATGACTCGGATATCACATAAATAAAATCGTAACCGCTATTCAGGTGTTTTTCTAAAATACTAAATTTGGCGAATATGTAATCTGGTCGCGTATCGTCGTCTGCGTTACCTTTTTTTAAAAATGGCAAATCTGTAATACTTTTCATAAGTGTGCCTCGATATTCAGAATGTGATCATTTTCACCGCCTAAGGGGGACGAACGTCACGAGTCCGCTTTCTATACAAATCATATATCTAATCATACCCATTTCGAAAAGTATGAGGTTCTCCCTGTGAAAATGGTGTTTCATGCATGTGCGTAAAGTGTCGTCGCAGATAAGCCTGTGCAGTCCGCACAGGCTAATCAGGAACGACACTTTCCGTCTGAACAAGATTTTTTTCTAAGAAGAGATTTTCTTTAAACGAAACATTTCATCAAAGCGGAAAGTGTTGTCCCTGATTTACCTGTGCGGACTGCACAGGCTAATCTGGGACGACACTTTACGCACATGCATTAAACTCCCTTTTCTCACAGAGCGATGCTCATATTTATGTTCATAAACACTGTAATACTTAATTGACATGCCTTCGTATTGGATCCTTCCGTCGTTATTATCATCAACGACCTTGAAAAGCTCATCTAGCTCCTCTTTACTTGTGTCACACCCCTTTAACAGCAGGCCTGCAAAGGAATAAAACAACACAATACTCGTCTCAAAGTTAATTAAGTACAGTTAATTCAGACTATTTTTCAACAGTAATGGTTTGTTTGTCCACCATGCCAGCTTAATAAATACATTTTATTTGTAATAACGTTTCTAATTATGCAATCGTCTTTATAAGTTCACTTGTCTCTAGTCCCATAATATCCGCCCTGTTTATGTCGTCGGCTCTTACTATACCGAGTTCATTCATGGGACATACACTTTAAAGGGACTGTCCACTAGATTTTGGCATGTATTGAAGCTTCTCATTAAATGCTTTAAATGCTTTATATNTTTTAAATATGCTTCTATTTATGTACTATAGGTGTATGCTTTATCAGTAAATATATTAACCGTGTAAATGGAGTATTATTCTTAATTTCAATACCCGCATTGTGCAAACTCGCATTCTATAAAATAATTACGAGTAAAATGTGATTTACTGGTTCCTATGGTTACTCAACTACCATTTGTATATAAATGTTGCAAAAACAGTAACATTTGTGCACTTTTCATTATTTTAAGTTGTAATAATTGTTCATAAAACAAATTTAACGTTGTGTTATTAAAAATAGTATAATAAAGAAATAAACATTTTAATTATATTAACTTGATCGTGGTAGAATTATGAGCAACACTGCAACATCTCGTGTCCAGTGTTTTTTGTTTGTTTTGTGTGTGTGTTGGTATCTACATCCGGAGGTCAACAGTCAGTCATTTTATATAATAGGACATTAAGTTTGACTTTAAACTTCATATACACATCGGGTACATATTTCACTGAATACATTGACGAAAGATGTAACACATTTGCTGTATAAGTTCTGAAAATGCATTTGCTTTGTTTTCGAGTTTGTGAAATGTAAAAAAGTGATACGTGTCATAGGTAATAAATAAATGAATGTTTGTATTATACCATTAAAGGTTACGTTCTGAATTGTCGTTTATGAAACAATCCCTTTCGACTGGCCGCTTGTTATTGACAAACGGTATTTTCACTATGGATTCGCATTAACAACATGAATTCCATTAAACACGAGAATTATTTACCGTAAAATAAGGATCAAAGTAAATAGAAACTGTGTTCCTTTGTGTTTACCGTCGTCATGACTAAATTAGGACTACATTTGATTCTACGACTGAACATAATAACAATTTACTAAATATTGCTTATGCACACATGAGATCGTTAAATGATTTGATAAATTACATCAGCAAAGATACAAATTTGAACACAAAACCGCTATGTCATAATATATTTTGCCATTGCAACTTCCAATAATATAAATTTATCGAAAACCTAATGTTATTGCATTGAGTAAAAACATGGTTTTGTGATCAAACTAAGTACACAATTTTATTTAAAATGTATTTGTATATTTTTTCAGAGATTGTAAGGAATTGAACATAAGGGCTAATATAAGGTATGTGAGTCACGTTTTGCGATAAATTCCTGAATACAAGTAAGGTTTGGCTTCGTTTCAATCGTTTGTACACCAAATGACTGACATTGGCTGCGCCATGGCGGTGTCATCATCTCGGATCTTCTGTTTTACGATTAATGATGTATTTGTATGTATTTGTCCTGTAGATCTGTATTTTATAGGCAATCGGCCACTTCCCTATATAAATAATAGGTGATATAAATCGGAAGGATTAAACGTTACGTTATTCTTTAATAATATCAATATTTTTAGTTAAAACATAGCTCTATATTGTGTTTTCAGCAGCAACAGAAATAAAAAAGAGAGGTATCCACCATGAGTCTGCTCATTCCTCATTCTCATGTCCTGGAAATGCTGTGCATATTTTAATAGTTCATATTAAATATAATGTTTTGTTGAAACTACGGAATTGAAATAAGGAACAATATAAACATCTTCATATGTTAAAACAATAACACGTCTTAAAGAATATAATATTTCTCATGTTTTTTTAAGATGAGTGACAACTAAATAAAATAATATACCTTTTTTGTGATATCAATATATATTGTCATACTAATTGATTTAGATAGGTGTTACGAAATGCCGCGGATAATTAAAATAATTGCACTTATTTATCGTTAAACGCCATTTGATTGCAAAAGTCGCTTAATACATTTCCCCAGACATTACCATCAGTTTAAAATAGCACGGTATGTGTAATTCTCATATAAATGTATATTCTTCTCTTGAGTGATTTCAGTTTATTATTTGAACAAAATGTTTCATTTAATTAGCATTATATACAACAGATAAGTGCTCATTTTTATTTTCCAGTATACCTCTCATATAATGTTTCAATTGACACCAGCTTTATTTTTCCGTTCCGAAACAATTTATAATTGTAACAATAACAATGAGCACGTACGCTTATGATTACAAATAAAATGGTCATCGGGTATAGCTCTCTTCTGTGCGCAGATTTTAATAATGATAAACGTTAATAACACCTGACACACCATGCGAGTTTTCGTTGAAACGCTGAATGTAAGGAAAATGTGTTTTCTTTTCTGAATATCGTATACAAATAATAATATATAAATAAAATGACCAGCCAATATGTTTGCAGCTACTTGAGTTAAAATAACTTAAGATATTTTTATAAGTCCTGCATAAGAAACTAGATTTGACAGCAACAACCCATGTACATACAGGCTTTGGGGTCAAACTATCATACTATAACATCATTATCATCCGTGGGATATATTTATTTTCGGTGTTTTTTTTTTGGTTGATCAAACCCCGATTTAACACAAACTCATCGGCCAATTACCGACGAAAAATCTTTCTTTTGCTTTAAATCGGAAATACTCGAATTTACTTGTCCACGAAAACTAAAATTCATGTCGACGAATATGATTGATTAAACAGTATTTGATATTGAAGCGGTATGTACATACACACATTAGACGACACAATCATATTCCCTACGGTTTTATGAGAGACACTTTGGCACTATTGCGATACTACAACTATTATTTATCGGACATTTAATCAGCAAAAATATCTAGTATGTCACATAGGATGATACATGATCGGCAGAGCTAATTAATTAGGTTTTGACCTCACTTATTCTTGTTGATTTGATTAGGGATGTGTTACAGTAAATCTGTGAAACTAGGAATTGCACGAAAGTCCTAAACGAATCGGGATTTTCGTGAAATGACAGTCTCACTTAGGGACTTCACGAAATGCCTGACTTCTTCAGGAATTTCACGAAATGACTGAAACGACTTCAGCTTTATTTAAAATGGTTTACTGCTTAATTAAATTAATGCGATTAACTTTCAACCATTAATTTATTCAGATATAATTCAAGTAAGATGGCAACAATAAGAACACCATTGGTCTGCCTTTGACATTTGTGTTTCACAATTAGCAACGTTAACGAAGACAATGCCACGTATAATGAAGTATTTAAATATAGGAGCTCTTTTGTAAATCAATGATTTATAAAAGTATTCAAATTCTTTTCGTTTCAGGATATTGAGCATATTGTACTTATTTACTAATTCGTGGTAATTAACTTAAAGAAATTAACACATTTGGACTTTCAATACTGATGCAAAGTTTTGATTTTGTCCTTGCCGCAGATAAACACACACCATAAAACAACATGTAGACAATATAATACGTAATTTAAAGCACGATTGCCGATTCTGAATTTGTCTCTTATTATGTGTTACTAATTTCAACTGTACAAACCTAACCGCGAGACGTATTATTAAACGTGAACACGAAATGCTGAAGAACAGTTAATATAACGATAATAGGATCGCAGGGGCGATTTTAACTCAGACGTGTGGAAAAATACTAAATAACTATAATAGCCGACAGGTAATTTGACGGTTCGCAAATGGCAATCTGTCAAATAAGAAGACCAATGCAGATAACTGTCCGTCCAGCAACACTATGGGTGATTAAGACATAATTAATGTTGGTGCCAAGAATACTATGCATAGCAATTGTCAACACGTCTTATCTGGTTAGATCAGCATCGAGAAAAATTTCGACAAAAATTAATCGCAAATGTACATGTTTTTAACAGTATTAGCGATGATCTTGATTTTAATAACGTCGACAGTATTGATTATTGCGTGGAGAGATATATCGAAAATATTAAACGAAGCTGGTGAGGCTCTTTTTTTCTAAGACCGTTAAAAGTGGGAAATCTAACTCTAAAACTACATTCTTTAAGAAAGCAGAGTGGTTTGATAACGACTAGCTAAATCTGCCTATTTCAAAGCTCTAATGGAATACAATAAAAGCAGATCAGATATCGATAGAATGTTTATGATAAATAAGAAAACATTATACAAACGTACTGTTAAATCGAAACGTCAGCAACATAAAAGCAAAAAAATTATATAAAATCGTTAGTCTTAGACACTCAAAGCATAGAGATTTTTGTATGCTTTTTAGTAAAAATAAAACCAGCATGAGTGATTCGTTGTCCATTGATGATTTTTATAATTAATTTCACTCTCTCCAGAACGATTTATAACACGTAGATCATACCCAAGCAGGACAATTTTGCAGTTTTATAATTTTAACACTGAAAACGGTAGATTTGAAGAACTAGATAGTCCAATTACCACTGACGAAATCGATAAGGCAGTTCATCGGCTTAAACGCAATAAATCGTGTAGGTGTGACGTTTTGTTAAACGAATATTTCATCGAAAGTTTAAGATATATTATCACCACATCTATTAAAGATATTTAATGCTATATTGAATTCAGGTCATTTTTCTCCAGAATGGTCCAAGGGGTTCATTGTGCCTGTTTTTAAAAAGAATGACCATGACGATGTGCGTAATTATAGGAGGATTACTCTGGTAAGCTGCATGTCCAAAATGGTCCTTTAAAGGTGAAAAGTTGGATAAAGTTGATGACTTCAATTACTTAGGAACAGTTTTTAATTACATGGGTTCGTTTTTACTCAACACTGAATCTCTTGCTGGGAAAGGTCTTAAAGCCCTAAATGTTTTAATGATTAATTTAAAAAACCTTTACATTAAACCAAGTATTGCTTTTCATCTTTTTGACGCATTCGTGGGTGCGACCTTAAAGGCTCCTAGGTATCAAAGCATCTAGCAGCAGCAAGGGAGTATATGGGGAACTAGGAAGGTATCCACTTTACATTAACAGAAACGTTCGTATAATAAAATACTGGTGTAAACTTATCTATTCAAAAAACATAATCATATCAAAATTGTATGAACGTTTCAAAAGTATGAAATTATGTAAAGGTAATTGGACTTTAAATGTGAAGAAGATTTTGGATACCTACGGATTTTCATACGTATGGAACAATCCCTCCTCTGTCAATCTCGATACCTTCCATATTGTATTTAAGTCAATTGTTATAGACGTTTTTAAGCAACCCTGGTACAATTCGATTAATAATAGCAACTCATTAATGACATACAAATTATTTAAATGCAACTTTGAGTTTAAACCATATCTTGATTATTTGCCAAACAAATCGCGAATATGTCTTTCAAAAGTACGATTATCGTCGCTCAACTTAGCAATTGAAACAGGTAGACATAACAATATAGAAATATCTCAGCAATTATGCGCAAAATGTTAAGTCAGAGATGATATTGAAGATGAGTACCATTTTATAATGATATGCCCAGCCTTCAATTCACTGAGAAAAGAACTAATCAAAGCCTACTNCAAAGTAGACAAAGTGTTCACGGCCTACAAGACTGTAAATGCTAAGTTGAATACAAATGTAGTTAGGTTACTACATCGGTCGTTATTGAATTTGTTTACCTTCTTTTGTCCACTGGTTTGCCTACAAGTATAAGACTTGGTATTAACTTTATAAATGTAATACAACTTAATTAAATAATATAATAACAACACCAATAAATACCGATGAATTTACAATGAGATCAGTTTATACCCTAAATAACTCGTTTAACTATGTGAGCATTATAATTAAGAGCAGACTTTAACATTTTAAAATTTAAAAGAGCGATATAAAACAAACTTTATACCTCGTTGAACATACAAGTTTCCTAATGAAAACAATTCAAATATATGGGCCGGCGCGTCTTTCATTAAAATGTATCCAATCTCGTAATAAATTGCGCTTCCAATTTGGTTAGTTAGCTCATCAGCCGTGAAACAAATTTGCAAACCTTGGAACTAATTTGCAATCTTCAATTCAATTTAAAAATCAATACACAGCGTAAAAATCTGCCGTAAGATTCGTCTTTATAACTTAGTCACTTCGTTGTTTGAACCATATCTTGATAATTATTTGCCAAACAAATTGCGAATATGTCTTTCTAAATTACGATTATCGTCGCTCAACTTAGCAATTGAAACAGGTAGACATAACAATATAGAAAGATCTCAGCGATTATGCGCAAAATGTCAAGTTAGACGTATTGAAGACGAGTACCATTTTATCATGATATGCCCAGCCTTCAATTCTCTGAGAAAAGAACTGATCAAAAGCCTACTATTATAAAAGACCAAGTATATTTAAATTTGTTGACTTAATGGGTACTCCAAACAAAACACAAGTAAGGAACCAGAGCAAGTTCATATGTAGAGCCTTAATGCAGCCCCACCTAGCTAACTAACCCTGGATATTCAAATATTAACTAATTACTTTCCCTTCATCTAATGGTTGGGTAAATACACTCATTCGTCTGTACAAGTTCTTATTACATTTACCTTATTCATCATCTGTATACGTTAGCCTAGCACAACTTAAATATTATTAATGCATATTTTGTAAATTGTAAAACAAAAACCAATTTTTTGTACAATTACATTTGTTTTTTTAAATATCTATGTTGTACAGTTTAGTATATTACAAATAATTCATGTATAGTCTTAACGCATGTTCCAATCTTACTTATCTTGAACAAAGTTGTTAAAATATTAACTAACTAAGTTTTCTTCATCTAAATTCTAATAGTATTTTTTTTTTCATATCAACTTGTCTTGTATAACGTTTAAATAATTGCACTATGTTTATGGTTTTCATCCTCCAATATTTTTTATGAAAGTTAATAACAAAATTATTGTATTCATCATCCGTATATGTTAATCTAGCAAAACACGAATACTATATTATTTTATTTTTGTTTCTTATTAATATTTGTAAAACATATCTTTATTGTATATAACTTAATAATTAAAGTCATGTATGTATGTATATAATCTTTACGCGATCAATATGATATTTAAATATTCTTATTTGTATTTACGTTGACATTATGCTACGTATAACTAGTTTGTGAATTACAAAAAACCGTAAAGTTTACGTCAATAAAACATTCTGTCTTTCTGTCTGTCTGTCTGTCTGTTGTTGTTTTTGTTTTTGTTCACACCAAAAGTAATGTACCGGTATATCTTATTGTAAGGATGCACTAGAGAGGACACAATGGATGAAGACTTTCTTCTTAAGCAAGTGTGTTAAGTGCATTACCTTGCTTAAGGTATAATGCAAGCTGATAGTTTAACAAAGTTCTTTGTAAATTCCTGAAAAGGCTCTCGGCGCCCCATTATTCCTATATGAATACTTATAAATGATTTTATCTAACATTTGTCAAAAGACAGTTTGTATTTTGTCATGAACAAAATGACACAATTCTTAAAATGCAACGAAAATTACTTCTTAAATTAACATCTAATTAAATGATTTTGAAAAAATAAATACAATTTTTGAAACAATATCAGTAAAGAAAATGTCCTCACCATCCGCTATTTTTTTTTTACGGCAAATGACCAAATGACAAAATGCTTGTTCAAAGCTGAATAATACTTACACCTCTAAACATAAAACTTGAATTGAACTGGTGTCACCCCATTTGAACGGTCAATGCAAAACAAGACTTAATCTGTTTTAATGAGTCACACCATAAACGCGCTTTGGTTATTTCGTATTGAAATATATTGCAAGAAGTCCTTTACACGTATTGTTATATTTAATTGATTGTACCGGACGTATAGAAATTTAATTATTACAGAGACATTGCCCAAAAAATAATCATTAAATGCTTTCATAGAAAATATACGTTCTTTGAATATGAACTTACCATTGCGATGGTCTTTACTCCGAACAACTAAAAAACCCTATGAAATGTATACATATGTTTTACCCGTCTAACAAATTGTGCGTTTATCACGTTCTTTCGCAAATGCATTCAAATATCGAACGAGGCACGTAAATCACGACACTGAGTGTATATCGCATAGCAGTTTAATTAATCCAGTTAAAGAAATGTTTACATTTGAATGGGTCTTTAAGAAAACGTAAATCGAATAGGCTCAATGTCTGCAGACGTCTTTTCTACAAACGCAGCGCAGAGAGCCATTGGATACATATTATGTTTGCTTGAACGCCATTGAATGTTTACTTTGATTTTGAATATTGGCATACGTAAAATATAAATATTGTTAAAATAGTATCTCTTAATTAAATTAAATTGTTACTTGTGCGTGTGTTCTTTTCTAAAAAGCTTAACCGCGGTTTAATCATAAACCATGAGCTTTATCCCCATGCACTGAAGTATAACGACGAGATACATTAAAGCCACATAACTTAATTGGCATAGTAAATTTAAGTATAAATAAGAAACATATTTTATCTATGCCAATTAGAATATATCTGGTGGTTACAATGTAGAAATCCGTCTTTTTTTGCGCTTTAAAACTTAAAAATAATCGCGTTTGTCTAAATGGACGTATACGTCCTACTTTCGGTTTTAAAAGCGGTACCGTTTGAATTTATTTTTTTTACTAGATTTAATGACAATTTTGCACACTTTCAAATTGCATCTATATGTATTGATTAACATGTATTTCATTTCAAGGTCAGAGGCTTTAGACACCATGGGTGTGGCATATGCTTAAATAATTACAATGAAATATACTTCATAGTTGTTGATGTTTACTTGTGTTTACTTATTATAAACGAACTTATACGTGATATTAGTTTTTCGTATTTGTATGGACTTGTTCACAGTTTGGTAAAATGACGACTTTCAAAATAATTGTCATAGATTCAAGAAAGAATGTATGCATTACGTTTAAACAAGAAGCAAACAACTCCTGAATAAGAAAAATGTTTAAAATATTGGTACATTAACGGATAGTTATCATTCAAAATCAGTAAATTAATAATGCGTTAATAACCATTTTCCTCGATAATTTGGAAAATACTTGGAGTAATAATACAGCGGTTATAAATGTTTAATTCACGTTCGCATTGGAAGCGCGTTCGCTTTTTGCTTCCAGAAGTTCCGGGTTCGAATCCCAGGAAAGGCAGAATTTGTTTTCAACTTTTTTCTTCTTGCTATTTTCGTCCGTTAAGGCTACTAAAACGTTATATATCGTTAGTAAACAAATTAAATACCATTCTTCAAAAATGCGAAAATCTGTGAACAAGTCCCTTTAAGACATTTGGCTCCACCTAACACGATTTAGTACATGTAGTTTTATTCCAACGGTCTTGGAGAAAAAACTGGTCAGTAAATGGATCTATAACTGCTCACCGCTTATGGAGCGATGACGTTTCCTGTTATCAATGCTGCTGTCAATATATAGATTTAGAGAAATAGATTGGGTTAAAAACAAATACAGACATAATACGTGCATTTATTCCAATACTACAAGTGCATTCGTATGGCGT
The DNA here is from genome assembly GCA_007657795.1 of Dreissena rostriformis. NCBI lineage: Eukaryota > Metazoa > Mollusca > Bivalvia > Myida > Dreissenidae > Dreissena > Dreissena rostriformis. Next base: position 42,513 of record VMBQ01006481.1, on the reverse strand, counting down.
TTAACATGATAACGTTTGTGTTTGTGTTGTGTATTCGTTAGCAGCGATATTCTCAATTCAACAACAGTGTATTGAATCAGGTTACATAGTGGATCAACCTTTACCACTAGGCAAATTGCAGCTATTGTTTTGGTCTTTGAAGCGTTTTTTTTTTCAAATGTTTTTTTTTAACCATTGTAAATCTGGTTTTGAACCTGTCTTTGCGTTTCAAATAATTTGCATAAAAACATCCATTTCATAACTCAATATTTCAATCAAAAATACATGTACAAATAATTTTCACAAAATCCCATGGCTTTCGCATAAAGCGACCTCAATAAATATATTTACTTTGATAAATAAATATTTAGACTGAAAACTACTCAAGGCTGATTTAACGGTTCACTAAATGCCATTTCTGAATTAAAACACGTTATATATACAGGGTGCAGGATCACGTGACTTTGTAGGGCCTACAACTAAACGTTAAGGGATGTAAACACACTAGTTAGTGGTGCTCAAATAACGTTTTAAGACAGTTTTTATGCTGCATTTAAGGACAGTTTGTTATGCTGCTTATGGCAATGTGAATTACACCAGAATTACTTTATTTAAAAAGCTTGTGTTATTTGGCAGAAATTCGATGTGTACAGCGTTAATGTTCACTTGTGTGCTGCAAAAACGTGAATTTTGTCACCGAATTCAAACGTATTCAAGGCTCAATTCTTAAATCTTAAGATATCGGCACAAACTGCAATTAAAACTGTCTTTTATGCAAATGTATTTTAATAACTTGAGATATTTACATTTACAAAAATAATGTGTTCACATTCTGTCCAGCCCGCGTGTAAACCCCGTGTGAACCCCGTTGATCCTGCACCATATACAAGCTTAACTAATGCAACCGTCTGCTTAATATAAGCGATTCACAGTTCGATATGCCATTATTATGTGTAGTGTTACATTAAATACTATTATGGTTTGTAAAACTTGTTTTCTTATAATTATTAATTTGATTCTTTGTTTTCATTGTGTTTTTTTTCCTATATGAATATTATTAATCCAGCGATGATTTAACTTCTGTTTTCGGACCGAACCGTTTCACCCATTCATTTCGGTCATGAGAGCTGCAAGTTCTGAAAATATAAAGAAATGAAACTCGCTCTGTGAAAAGAGGTTTAATGCATGTGCATAAAGTGTCATCCCAGATTAGCCTGTGAAGTCCGCACAGGCTAATCAGCGACGACACTTCCACCTCAATTGGATTTTCGTCAAGAAAAGTCTTCCTTTAAACGAAAAATACAATAAAAGCGGAAAGTGTCGTTCCTGACGAACTGCAAAGGATAATCTTGGACGACACTTTTCGCACATGCATTAAACTCCCTTTTCACAGAGCGCGGTTCAAATGCATGTTTATTTGCTACAACATTTCCAAATTCATGTCGCGGTGCAATCACCAGCATTCCTGTTGATGCGCCTACATAATATATAAAGTTTGGTCTTGCGAATATTTCTCCACGTTTTTAGCCTATTTTAAAACGTGATGTTATTTTATCGATAACATCCAATGCTGGTCTACAAATGTTGGGCTTCTCATAGACTGAGAGACGATCTTTGATATCAATGCACGAACTGTTTTACAAATATTGTTCATCACTTTCATCTATTGTTTGTCAAATGTTGACAATGCGGTAACGGCCAAGGTGGTCTTCTTTTGTTACACGTGTGAACCGAACTGTTTTCAGTGCAAATGCTAGAAACTAATATTGGTATCAAAATCTTGTGACATACGATGATTGTATGATGATGCAAGTACAAATGGCATATTTAAAATACATAATAATTATATACAATATAAAACTATATCTCAATAGCTACGAAATATAAATCGGCTTCTAAATTACTTCAGAATTTGTCGTCATTAGAAAAAAAATGTGAACGCTCCGTGTTTATCACCTGATATGGACAACTTTCCGTCGCCATTCTGATCTGCGGCCGAAATGAGGCCTTCCAGTTCCGCATCGTCGTAGCCGGAGAGTAGGCCTCTTAACTCATCCTTAGAGATAGTTCCGTCTCCATTGGTGTCGAACTCTGCCGGCAATCAAACAAACATTTGAGCCGCGCTCTGTGAAAACGGGGTTAAATGCATGTGCGTAAAGTGCAGTCCACACAGGCTAATCAGGGACGACACTTTACGCTTTTATGATATTTTTCGTTTAAAGATAGACACTTTTTGACAAAAATCCCGTTTAGGCGGAAAGTGCCGTCCCTGATAAGCCTGTGCGGACTGCACAGGCTACTCTGGGACGACACTTTACGCACATGCATTAAACCCCCTTTTCACAGAGCGAGGCTCATTCGATAAAACTTGTTGTCTTTGCTGTATACAGGAAAAGGCTAGATGTATAATATCAGGGTGGTGTTTCACGACCTAAGTTTTATTTCTTTGGGTTACGAGAACAAACCATTTTCTGTCCATCTCAATATATTATTTATGAATACTAAATTCCAATAATTTTAAAGACAATCTCTTAAACAAATATAAATGAATTTATAAACTGTTTCCATAAACTGTCATATCCCGCAAACAAATATCACCTTTTAACGCCTCTATTAGGTCATCTGTTGGATTGACCTGTGTGAAGCGCATGTCCGCAGCCCCTTGCCGTAACATCAGGTATTCGTTCAAATTTATTTTGCCGTCCTCTACAACAAATGTTGATATGCAAACTTTTGTATTGTGCCATTTAAAAAATATGAATAACGTGCCGAATAAAAAGCTCTTATTTGCTACCTTAAACGGACCAAGGCGTAGCGATTATTTGTTCCATGCGCTATTTCTACATGTATGTTGTGTTTTCTAATATAACTGAAAACAAATCAATCTTACCGTCTTTATCGACCATTTTCCGAAATTCCTCTTCATCACTTGGTGTTGGATTGGACCCTTTTTGTTGGAACAAACTATTAGAGAATGAAAAATCGACTTTATTCGTTAGTTACAAAGAATCTAAACACACGATGTTATACTTCTAATTCAATCGTCCGCTACCTTTAATTGCTATTTTAGAGCTTACAATGCGATCCTAAGCCTACAGGTATTTCACATATATTCAATTCTCAGCAAGATCTTTAACAGAAGGTACTCATAGATAAACTTAATCCTGGTATATTGACAAAATAAAGTTAGTTCTGATATGTTTCTTCATTCTATAACAAAAACCTCTGTCTGAATTTCGGTATTGTTTGATGCCGACTATGAGGATGAATAAGATAAAGATGTGAAGTGTACCATCATTTATTATCCCCACGCTTTTAAAAGCGTGGGGATATTGTATTGATCTCCGCCTTTTTTTTGATCGGACCATATTTCCTCCTACACTATTAGCACTAGAACCTTGAAACTTACAACATGGTAGCTATGAGCATATGTGCGACAGTGCACTATTTGGAATTTCGATCTGACCCCTGGGTCAAAAGTTATTATTATGTGCGTCGCATGTCGTTAGTAAAACGAGTTTTTTTTAACACATTTTACCCATTTATTTACCCATAACTTTTGACCCAGGGGTCAGATCAAAATTCTGTTACCGTCACCGTCGCACATATGTTCATAGCTAAGAGATAGAGGAGAATGGGGGTTGGGGTGGGGCCCAAAATTTTGTTTTAACATAACTTCTTCATTTATTTACCAATTGACGTGACGTCACTTTAATACTGAACATCTCTTATGNGAGCTTACCCCAGGGGTTCCAGATTGTTTAATGTACACCTATTATGTATGGTTTGACTTTTCAACAACGAATATTGACACAAATAAACAGTTTGAAAAATACCCCTCGTATAGGTATAACACAATGTATGTATATATAATACCTATACGCAGGGTATTTTTTCAAACTGGAACCCCTGGGGAAAGCTCGGGGGGGGGGTAGGGTCCGGGGGGGGCAAATTTATGATACTGCTGCCTGTGTTTATTTACATCAAACGTGTATCTAATTTAACAATGTACAATGGCTGTAACCATTGTGTTCTCGACTGTTCAAACTTATTTCGAACGAACGAAAGAGAAAGTAATGTACCTGCTTTTTGTTCTGCTGACATTGTTGCCTGAAGCAAAAACACACAAGAAAATCAGTCACACACACAAGAAAATCAGTCACACACAAATACAAAGAACTTAAACAATAATGGAAACTTCGAAGTTATTAAAAAACGGGATAAAGAGTGTCAACATATGGTTGTGCATGTATTCCGATCGCGTATATTATATATTATACAAATAGAGTGTCTTTGGCGTTAAAACCGCGGTTTGTTGATTTTAAAATTTAGTTATACACTCTTTCGCACGGCTTTTTTTGTATATAACTTATATTTTTCTTACTTTGGGCAAAAAGGCCGCTTAATAACGGTGATTAAAGTGGACAATAATAATTAAAGAAAATATTCAAAATGTAAAATCCTTCTTTATTGAGAAGTATTTATAAATGTCGTAGTAAATATTCAATTGTGCAGGGAATGTGCCGTGTATTAAATTCATCAACTAAATTGGATAACATTATACCTAACAAATATATCAATTTAAATTTATTTGTGTTCGTTCTTTAAATCACCACTTTTTTTGAAAAAGTGCAAAATACAAGTATAGAGTAAATGGTTATAGTATCTTAGAAATGTTATTGAGTCGAAAATCGACATGTATTATTAATCAATGTATCCATTAATTCAATTTCAGGATATTTCCAATCGCGCAGATCGTAACTTAAATCTGTTTAGTATTGAAAATGTATAATATTTATATATTTGTCGAGTTAAACGATGCCATAAATAGCTATATGACGCAAACATCGACAAACGTATCCAAGGTTAATTTTTATGTTATAATTGTTTTGAAATCTTTTTTATCACATCCGTTTACAGAAATATCTTTAAAAATAGAAACGAGCGTTGGGTTTCTTTATGTTGGAAAATCATCAGTAAAATCCATGTTATCGATTAGAATTGTGCTGATTTATTCATGGTCTTATTTCGTTCACAATTTTGCATCCCAGCCCATCGATGAGGGGGTATAGCATCGATTTAATTATATTGTATACAAATAAAACACTCTTTGAACACTTACACAATAGTAAAGGGACCATCGATCTAACCCGTATACTCCATAAATATTTCAAATATTTAATCGCGCAAGATCTACAAACTTACATGGTTAAGTGGTTTGCCGCACATACTATTTGATTCGTGTACATGAATTATTTATAGTACCGTGAATTATTGTGGTCATGCTAAATACATTTGTACTAACAGATCTCATAATGTTGCTATCCTATCAAGCTCCAAAAAGGCACCATGTTCATATATATAGAATGTAGCAAATATTCAGCTGTAAGTTTGATGCGGAAGATTACCACGTATAAAACATAGTGACATCCAAATCATATGCGAAGAGTGTTTATCCGAATTCATATTTTGAATGTGGTATGAATTCAAATAGGCTGTTAAATATCATAAAATGATAGAAACAGCCTTACTGATATCAACAGTACAAAATATCAAACATTTAAAACACAAATTTACATAACAACACTTAAATGGAGAAAATATTAAGAAGCTGATTCATCATCAGAAAAACCTATAAATATAAGTTTAGCCTTAAATAAAATATGCATTGAATTTGTAAAAGGTTAAAAGTTTAATAAAACATATTGCCTTTCTCGGGATTCGAACCTCGCACCCTGGAAGCAAAAGCCAGCGTGCAATCACTGCGTCACGCTGGCTGTTATACTTACAAGCACATTCGCTGAACTGATATCCCCGCGAAAGAAATGTTGGTTATATAGGTGCAAATCCTTTGATGTATGGTATAATCCTTACAAAACATGAAGTTTCATGTTGAAATTTTCAAAAGTATCTGAGATAAAGCCCTGAATAGTACCATCATAAAAACAACAACAAAGGGCAATAGCTCTTATTTAAGAAAGTGCTGGATTATGGTTCTAGTGCATGGCTCTTTTTAAAATTGATATCTATACAGCCATGAAATTTCATGATGAAGTCTTGTATCGTATCTGAGATATAGCCTTGAAAAGTTACATCATACAAAAACAACAAAGGGTAATAACTCTTATTTAAGAAAGTGTAGGGTTATGGTTCTTGTGCATGGCACTTTTTCTAATTGCTATATATACACCCATGAAGTTTCATGCGGAAATCTTGTATCGTATCTGAGATATAGCCTTGACAAGTTACATCATGCGAAAACAATAAAGGGCAATAACTCTTATTTAAGAAAGTGTAGGATTGTAGTTCCTGCGCATGGTACTTCTCCTCATTGTTATCTATACACTTATGAAGTTTCATGCTAAAATCTTGTAATGTATCTGAGGTTTATCCCTGAAAAGTGACATTATACAAAAACAACAAAGAGCAATTACTATTATTTAATAAAAGTGTAGGGTTATGGTTCTTGTACATGGGACTTCTCCTCATTGATATCTATACACATAAGGAGTTTCATGTAAAAAATTTGTATTGTATATGATATATAACCCTGCAAGTTACATCGTACAAAAACAACAAGGCAATAACTCTTATTTAAGAAAAGTGTAGGGTAATGGTTCTTGTACATGGTACTTCTCCTCATTGATATCTATACACCCATGAAGTGGCATGTTGATATATTACATATTTTATGATGTATAGCCCTGAAAACGTTGTGACAGAGGGACGGACGGACTGACGGACAACGCCAATTCTATATTCCTCCGCTTATAGCCAAATCAGCGAATTATAAACGCACGCACGCACGCCTACCCCTTTTCCCCATACCAGCAGATCAGCGGATAATTAGATCCATTGTTCACAGACTGTGTAATATAATAATAAACTATATCAATATGTTGTTATTTACCAGCTCACTATTCAGTAATATGTTTATTATTTTCACGCATGTGTGTTTTCTTATGAATTTGTTAACACGATGAGCTGTACAATGCTAAAGTAAATACAAATGTTGTTCCGTTCTTATAAAACGTTTCATGCTGATTTCTTGTGACAATTTTCCGACGAGTTAATTAACGTTTATAACATAATGTTTGTCTGTCGAGGTTGAAAGAGTTTGGGAAAAATGGTAAGAATCTGACGGTGATTTTGACAAAATATTGCTTTTTTACAATCCAGTCACTCTCTTACTTTGATTTTATTGTCTGAAATATTTTTAATCGTGTGAAGAATGCTTATACATACTTTTAAACAAAGTAAAACTAAGTATTTACTATTAATTTTTTAATCATAAAGATTTACCGACAAAGCTACTTAAATATATGTTTTCTGTGTGTTATGTATGCGCTAAACAAATGACAAGGAACATGATTTACTTTAAAACGTTTATAAAATTTTGGATACAAGTATTTTTTGAAGATAGACAACGTGTCACTGTTTATTTCGTAAATGTCAATTGTTAGACGATATAATTAAGGATGTCACTGCTTGTGGAGGACAACATTCATTCCATTAGCATGAAGAGAGATGTAAATAAGAAATAAATTTTTAGAAACAAAAATCGGAGTCGTTCGTCATATTGCCGACAATCATCCACTACTGGATTTTTTCCCCCAGTTTAATTATGTCCGCTATTTTAAGCGTTCGATTATCACACATGTAAATATTTTCGCAAAATAGCTTAACAACGTGATCTAGTTTTAAACCCGTGCCTATCGTTAGATGAACGTAGCCAATATTTGTTTTTCTTTTATTCGTGTCATTGATTGCACGCTATGTATATTGATTTAAATCTTCACTCTTCAGGGGCTTTACAACTTTGACTTAGTTTGCCATTTGGTGCGTTAAATTAAATTTGAACGTATTTAATCCAATTTGAGTTTCTATTTACTTTTACGAATAGACGAATATTGTTGTACTACACTCATTGAAGCAGATGAGACAATTGAATATAGCTCATTTAAAAGCCGCGATACAGTGAACACATAATTTTAATTGCATATTAATGATATATTAAGGCACGAACGTGCCAAATTAAACATATACATTGAATTTAAATCAAAATATGCATCTACAAAAGGTTAAACATTATTGTAACTTATACACGCTAATTGTTCATATTTAATTTGATCATTTTTTTATATTTAAAGGCACACTAAAATAGTTTCACCTTATCATCGTGATGTACTTGTGTTAGAGAAATTATGCATTTAAAAAGGTAATACACACTCATTTTTTAAGAATAAAAACGGTATTACACAAGTAATTATAATTCGCTCAGTACTGTACGTTATTTAGTCCACATGTGTTTACTGTGTTGTGACATCGAAAAGCAATCACCACGCTGTTCGCAATGCTAAGTCTGTATTAGTATATGTCGTGTATAACTTTCTCTTTGTAGTTTTTTAATTAATGAGACCTATACAAGATAAATATTCAAAGCCTTACCATTTCTCGTCGTGTTTGTATTTCCTCTGCCTATAAATTAGATTAATCTAAAATTCCAATCCCAATATGGCATATAATATAATAAATATAATAAATATAGTTTTATCAACTACTAACACTCAATGCTGTTAACCGCGATTGTACGTAAATCAACTGATTTATTCAAACAGGTATGTTTACAGTTCAATCAATAGCGACGCGATTTTATAGATCGGTGGATCGTCTTTTACAATACAGGTTGAAGTAGATCGAATTTCTGAAAGTTTATAGCGAGATATTGAAGTTATCGATTATGCCTATTTTGTATTTGTGTCACACCGCGTAAGACAGCTTTTATTTAAATGTTTCGTATCAAAGAACGTAGATAATGCATGACATTTAGCTTTAACACACGCAAAAACATGGCTTTATATTTTTTAATTACCGCTAATTAAATAAGACGCAGCGCGTTTTATATTTTTTTACCACGCGCGACGTTTTTTTTTAAATATATTGTCACTGTTATCTTTTAAAGTTTGATGCTTTATGTAAACGTCTATTAATCGAAACAATCTTAGATTAACGCGCTGTTGACATTCTTTGTCGTGAAGTAATGAACAGGGTATTTATGCTTCAGTTCTTATTGTTTGCAAATGGCCCGCGAATGTTACCATGGGTAATTCGTTTGACACCAAAGTTTAAACGTAAAAAGCATCAGTAAATTATTTTTTGAAGATTGGTATACTCTTGAAGAGGTGCAATTTTTTTCGCCAAAGTGAAACGACTTCTGGTGAAATAATGATAATACATCTTGTTTTTTCTGTGACAAAAGGATATTGTATTTGATTATGAATAGATAGAAAGTTACAGATTAAGGCAAATAGGAAGTAACTAAGACTATGTTGTACGTGATAGTTGATTTTTTTACCGGTTGGGGACGCCTGTATCGCTTGCTATATTGTCAACTATACACAGATTACACGGTCAGCTGCACAAACAAGAGCAATCTTATTATAGCAAGAGGTTTTTTATTTATAGAAAATTTACAGTTAGTTTGACACAGTAGACAAGCATTAGAAACTGTCGAAAACAAGCAGTAACACATAGAACAATGAATAATGCAAATAATGAACAAGCCTTAAAAGCTTACAACCATTTATTGTCTATTTTTAGCAAAGTGAAGCTAAATTCTAAAACACACCTTTCTCTCTTTGACTTCTTAGTGGTACCAATAATTGTATATGCATCTGAAATATGGGTTATCTACAATATTGGTGTAGCTGACAAACTTCATTTTAAATTTTGTAAAACAATTCTTGGTGTGCGCTCACAGACTTCTAATGCAATCTGAGGCGAACTAGGCAGATTTCCTCTCTTTATATGCAAACAAAGGGCACTTAGTTATTGGGCTAAAATCATACAAAATCACGAATCTCTTATGCACGCTGTTTATATCGAACAGAGTAATATTTACAATAATTTTATTAGGGACAATACTATTAATAACACAACCCTGTGGTGTGCATTTGTTAAACAATAATTAGAAAAACTAGGACACGGAATTTTATTTTATAATTTAATTTTCAATTTTAATTATTTTAATGAGATTAACAAGTTATTAAAAGAACCAATTTATCCAAAATTGGCACGATACAATTTATAACCAACCGACACTAGAATACTATATAGAATGTTTAAGAATGAATTAGCGTATAAAAACTAATTAGATCGCTTCAATACTAAAACTCACACACATCATTTATCAAGATTTAGACTTAGCGCCCATTAATTGGAAATGGAAGCTGGTAGATACAATAACATACCAAGGGACGAACGCAAACGTAAGCTATGTAACGCTGTTGAATTAGAATACCACTTCTTTCTAACTTGCCCAGTCTTTAAAGATCTACGAACAAACTTTTTTATTCGATCAAACTTGGCAAATTTAGTGAAATTTACCATTCCAGAGGCCGTGGGTTCAATCCCTGGCCGGGGCACTGGAAATTTCAGAAATGCTTAAAGTGTTTCCACTCAACAAGAGATGTACTGGTATGAAACCCAGGTAATTCTCGCGTGTATCGGTGCTATACACTGAGCACGTAAAAGAACCAAGGGATCTATTCGCAAAGAGCTAGGTGTCGCACCCGGATTCATTGTATCTCAAACTGTCTCTTCTACTTGCTGTCTCTTCAGCAAAACCAAAGGACCCCATTGGAAATAAGTGCTTGCACTTTCATGGGTTATCATTGACTGCAAGGTCAAAATAAATACATACATACAGAAATCAACCACTTATACTAAGTCCGGAGCAAGCCTTTGCCAAGTATAGATGGATTTTGGAATCGCTCGGCGTAAATGATAATCATGATATGCAGGATCGTCGCGATGAATACACTACCCAGTCAGTCTAAGGTAAAAGTCACAATTCGAAGTAAAAGATAACATATACAAAAATACCCTCACACTTTGTCCAGTATTTATGTATAACAAAACATGTTGGTATAAGCATATGTTTGTGCAGCATATATTAAATTGTAAAATAACCTTTTCAGGAATGACACAAAAAGCATGGTAAGACCAAGACTCAGTGTCATGACCAAGAACCAGGTTCAATGTCAGGCTAACAGTTCAAGGTCAAATACCAAGTATACAAGGAAATAATCCCGTTAGAGATGTCCGTAGCGTAAATTTGTCAGGCATTTATAGAATTTCACAAGTGATTAGGATTGTTTTAAGGAGTGGCCCGCAAAAGACATTGTCCCTATAGTAACGGTCTCAATTATAGGTCAAGAACAAAAATGTTTGACTATAACTTGAATTTTCAATCAATTTCACAGGATCTTCAAAAATACGGAGATGGTGTGGGGATCGCATGCTTGAAACATATCTTAATGCCGCAATTAACAAATTAAATAAACTATAAGAAACAAACAATGACAAATGTCCATTCGTAGGCAATATTATGCGCGTATAATTGTTTAAAAACATATTTGTATAGGCATTTCTCTCATGGAGTGTGTCAAGGCTGAAGAACATAACACACAAACATCAGATATTGCAAACGAATTATACTTTCAGACAGTACAGTATGTTTAACTGGTTCTTAATATTGCACGATTAAATGTCAATTTTAATGAGAATAACGATAAACTGTGCCAATTTTGAGGTTTGGAGCTCTTTAAACCCGGTTTAACCCCTCCCCAGTGCATTTACATCTCCAAGGCGGTGCCCCCAGAATTGTTCATTGTTGATTGTTGTCTATATGTGTGGTGTATCTAGTAGTTTTGTTCTGTGACATACAGTTTGGCAATTGGGCCGTTGCCAGTAATTTATAACTACAAGTTATTTATAGGTTTCTTGCCTGTTGGTGCAGTTTAAATTTTACTTATATTTGAAAACCACTTAAGTCACAAAGGGCGTATTATCATTAATCTATTCATCAATGTGAGTTCATGCTCTGTGTAGGAATCATAAACAATACACGAACAATACCACTTGTCATAGGTATGTAAATAAACGAATCCCAATTACTTTAGAGACATGCAAACGCCATTTCATCAGCTGCCATTTAGGGATGACTAATTATCGTTTGATAAACAACATGGCGTTTCAAAAACAGTACATCAAAGGAAACGTTTGTTTCTTTGAATTGGTTTCTGGCATGATACAATTGTCCTGATGTGTATTTGAAGTCTGTACACATGTTTGTTATAATCATGTATATATGTCTATCACTGAAGTTATTATAGTGTTTGTACTTAAATATGTCCACATGGGCCATTGGCCTTCTGGAAATGCTGTAAATAAAATCTTGAAATCTTGAATCTTGAAACATGTAATTGTTGAGCGTAAGTAACTACTCAGTACTTACACTTTCGTCTTCACTAATTGCATGATTCAGCACTTCCTATAGTATTGAACCCACGACAAAGACATTAATCGTTTATTTAACTTAGAATGTTTATATTCATATGATCAGATCGAAAGCTATATCCCTTAAAAATGTACATGTGTACAATCTGAAAAAAAGCGTCGTATACGATGCACATTAAAATGTTCTTGCGACCGAAACATGGTTTTTGCAAACGTTTCATCACTAAAATGTTAAATTGTATCTCATTTAGAAGCTTACATATTCCCCAGTTGGAAATCAAAGCGGAAATGTCACAAGCATTTTCAAGTTCAATTTCCAGAGCGAGACTCTTGTGGAAGTTAGTGCACCAGAAGTGTGTCTTTACAACATAAAAATAGATTATTTTTTTTCAAAAGCGTTTAACCACGGACTTACCGTATAATTATGTTAATTTTTAATTGTCAGCAAGAGTTATATAATACAAACATATATATTTCTCCATTCGTAGGAATCTTCAGGTTACATTAAGAGGTCCCTTTTTAACACCATGCAACGTTTTCGATTTTACATTCGAATGTTATTTTTTAGTAAATATTGGAACCAAAATAACGATAAAACATCAGATGGACATGCATCGTTTTTACGATTGTTTAATATAGATTGTACGTTGATTAAGAGACAAAGCAGCCAATAACCACACAAAAATACACAATAAAAACGTAATAGTTATCGTTCAACTAAAACGAGAAACATAAAGGGACCAGAATACCCACTTACCACGCACAATACACAAAAATAACGTAACAATATATTTCAAGTGAAACGAGAAACAGAAACAACGTTAGTATAATTTATTGTGAGTGTTACATCCTTAAAGCATGCCATCCTGGGAAACTTGGACTGTTTATTGGTTTTAATTGGCATCGAGGCTACGTCACAGGTTATTGGTTAAGCCTTACGACATAGCGGGATCCTGGTCAGTTGTGATACTTACCTTGTCGAGGNTTATTATTATTATTATTATTATTATTATTATTATTATTATTATTATTATTATTATTATTATTATTATTATTATTATTATTATTATTATTATTATACTGATTTAAACGTGTGATGATTTTTTTATTTGGCAGTATAATAATGCTTATTTAGAAATATATTTTGTGTTGCTAAAGTTGCTTCTTCTAAAAGAAACTACTGTGTCACAGAACAAAACGTGCATTTATGTATTTTTTTCTTACACTGAATGACCTTTAGGTCAACGAGTTCGCATCCCGCCATATACCCTTCAATTTACTTTTATTATATATCACTGTTTGTTCTACATCCTAGTACACGAAACATTTTATTTTAGAACTATAATTTTCTTGCATGACACATTCTATTGTATCGCTCGTTTCATCACAAGACATTACGTAAATCATTACACAATTAAAGCAAGAATGTGTGTAACATAAGCAACTACTCGTCTCATCTTCCTGCATGCATGCATACCTATGCATACCACACGACCATTTGCACGATTGTTATACTTACATTTAGATGTATTATTATAAGTAATACCATGCAGACTGAAAAAGAATTGTAACAACACTGGCATCACTGTATGGTTTATTCAAAGTTGTATTCAATCGGTGTTCCGACTTCTTGAGCAACGTTTTCAATCTGCGATTAGAGGAACAATAGAATAATGGCAAGTCAAATATCTATAAATATGCATAATCTTTAATTATTTAATAGTCATGATTTCAATAACAAAATCATGGCAAACATTGTATGAATATTTAGCATTTAGTTTTGAAAACCGCTACAACACAGAATAATATTCATGAAATGAGCTTGTTCAATAACATGATAATTAATATCATGGTCCTATTTTTTGTATCTCAACTGTTTTCCACTTTTTGCTGACCAGATCCATTAACAACTGACAATGCCGTAATAATTTATTTTATAACGCGATTCCATTACACTGTATTATGCTTGTCAAGCCTATAACCATATTCATCGTATTTGATATTTCAAACTCATAACGCTAATTTGTTTATACATAATGTATCACATTGCTAACAGACAATGACAGAAAAATGACACAATTAATCATTAACTACAACAATACTGATTGCTTGTATATTGGTGTGGTATATATGATCACATGCAGTGTTTTATTATACGACTCATACTATTGCTGCTGCTGATTGTTTTGCTGCTGCTACTACAGTAAACCATAAAGTATTGCAGAAATGGTATTGCATCCAAACCTTAGTAATCGTTTACAAAATGTAAGATGATCTCTTTCAATCTGGTGTAACCCCGAACTTCACACGCATAGTTTACAAATGATGATACAGAGCATCTGATACTTAACATACCATATTTGGCGAAAGATCAAGGTCGTTACATTTACAAAATAAAAACATAAAACATTAAAGGATTTTAGGGCCTTAACATTTAAATATTGGATGGTTGAACATAAGTTACATGTTAAATAAAAAAGAGTACACAGATAAAACAAATCATTGATAACTTCGATTGGGCGGCTGTTATAGCACGATTGTCCATGTGCTTATAAGCACTTTGAAAACCATTACTTTCGTGTTTGCACTATTTCCAGTAAATCCTCATTTACAACAATATGAAAACAAAAGTTCCTAAAGTATCCGAGTTTCTTCAGGAGTTTTACCAACAACAGCCACATACCTGGCAAACATCAACACATTAAAACTGAATCATTAATACTTATGCCAGTATCAATACCACTCTGTTTATAAAGCTCTTAATCTACAACAAAATAAAGGCGACACAATATACCATTCCTTTGCTTTATACGCGTTAATGATGGTAGATAATTCCCTTTGGGTATCCGGATATCTTACTTCCGAGAGCTGCAGCATACCTGCATGCAATTCTTTTTCTTGAATCATACGGTACATAGACGGATGCAGTCGTGATAGCCAAGTATGGAAGACATCTCATACATTATATTGCTTTGCTCCATCATTATTCTTTGTAAGTGCTAGCAGTTCAATGATATTTCGTACGTTTTATTTCGTTCATAGTTTAGGCAGCAGATTATCATGGATCAAAATATGTCAAAATGCATGTCGTCTAAAATGGATATGATTATTTCAGATATACTGAGATCCTTGGTCGGTCTGGTGGCGACCTTGACTCTGGTCGGCATGGCGGCTTCGGCTCCCCTAGATGAAGAAGACCTTAGCTTGGAGCACAAGGCTTGCCTCTACGAGTGCCTCAAATGCGTGGAATACTGGGGGAAAATCTACAATGGCCAGGCGTGCGCAGAAAAGTGTCTAGAGCACAGTGGCCGGGACATAGACCACGAGTGCACGCTGAATTTCCGGCTCGGCAAACGTAGATACGATTTCACGGCGGTATCAGACTGTAAGGCACGGTGCACGGTTTGTGCTCGTGTTCAAAATACTCCAACGAAGTACAGTTACAACGAGAACGCATGCGCTCTCGAGTGTCAGATGTCGACTGGAAGGATTGTGGACAACACTTGTAGCCGGCATTACATCGCATCTAGAGCTGGCTTCAAGAACTAGAACCTTGTCATTTATAATCTTTCTGTGATTCTTTTGAGTGATTCGATGTTCATACTGCATGGGTTTGCCATGATGTAATACAAGGAGAAACAAAGCCACTGCAAACTAATAACGTCTTTCTTACTCACAGATGGATCATGACGCAAATGTATCAACTTCTTTTTCTTTTGTGCACTTCAAGAAATACAATATGTTTTTTAAATTAAGTTCTCAAACCAATAACGACATATACGTTGTACAAAAATGGTTGGGACACACAATGAAAAGGAATTAATAACAAATGCCACAGCATGCGCTTTTTGTTTCACCTTGTCGAATGTTGGCTTGTTGTTTCTCCCAGATCATACAGACAGCAAACATTAGTTATACACACACTATATTTACATTATTACAATAAGAAGCATTGTTTTATGGCACGCAGTTTTTTGTGATGTTTATCGAACACAAATTCGCTCAATATAATAATGCGTAATATTACGGCATGTTTATTCACCAACTCATATCATATAAAGACACGTAAAGAATATGTTCAATACCATATTCAGAATTGAACAAAATATATAATACATGGCGTTCGTTTTAGCATCTGTGGTAAGTTATTTTATGATTCTACGGATCAGATTTATCAAGAAGACAGAATCAATAATGTGAGATAAATGTGTTCCATAACTCATATTGCGATTTCATACGCGATAAAGTTTTAAAAGGCTTCGGGGCGGCATCTTTGTCAAGAGAGGACCTATGTGTCCATATTAAAATGACCATTGAGGTCGCATTACCATCAACTGCAGTCGGGAGAAACATGTCAACTTGTATGCTTATAAAATACAAAGACGGAAGCGTTCAATATGAATGAATATGCAGTAGATATATTTGTTTTTGATAATTTGCTGATACTAGTTAAACAGAGAACCTTTTCCTTACTACCTTTTGTAAGTACAAATGCCAATTCCTTCATTTACTAAGGCATGATTTGAAATGCGCACATTGCAGTATTACATTCACTTCATAATCACTGAAACTTTAAAAAGGACAAAGCGTCTATAATCATGTATTTGATGTATATATTCTCAAATATGTTATTTTTTCTAATTGAGCGAAATGTAGTTACAAACATGTGTACAATACTAAATAATGCAGTGTGAGGAAATTAAAATATACAAACATTAAAATGAATTTGCGTTGCGTGTTTGCTAGACGATCCTTCCTTTTTTTGTTAACATTTGTCTTCCAGTGGATATTTAATCAAATAACAGGATTTCCTTATCGTCTGTAATTCCATTACGGATCAAACGAACTTTTCCTACACTTTCGGTAAAGATTATATATACGAGATTTGGAGCTAATTCTGAGCAGACATGCTTGTTTTGGGTGATTCTAACAATTCTGGCAGAGAATGTACCAACATTGCAGTATTATTACATGACACAATATTAGTCTTATAATTTTATTTTTGTGTCAAGACAACATTAAGTTATAACGTTTTAAAAATTTTAAAGTTCAATTAAACGTAATTCTTTGGTATTCTCCGAATTCTAACGAGTATGTTCTATCCGTTCTACGTCTTTTGTTGTAGTTAGGACATAACATAATCGTACACAGATTTATATTCTATTCAAAATAAACAATCCTTCACACAAATTTATAAAGCATACATTAAGTTGCCTTATTGATGAATTGGAACGCTTTGGTTCAAACTTAAACATTAATTTATAATAAGAAATACTTTCGATTATCAGTGAGTAGCGGTTATACTTATTTATAAAATATATTTAAAATTGCTTTCGTTAAAAGACGTGTAAATATACATACCAAGTTAACATAAAACATGAGCTCGACGATACCTATTAAATACGTGTATCATTTAAATGGCTCAGACATGTTTAACAACAATACCCAACGTCATGGAAACTTTTGTGGTTTCTTTGCAAATGTATGAAAGTGTCTGCCCTGGTGTATTTCCCGCAGCTGAGATGGCGAAACGGTGCTTATTATCGCTATTTTATATGTAAATATAAGCTGGCGTGCGTGATAACCATATCATTAATATTTTATTTATCGTTATAAATCCTTTTAGAAATAAAGTGATCTCCACGGATGAAATTCATGTAGTTAAATCGCATGATATCCAACAACGAACTGCTTGTATTATAATATTATACGATAAGGTCTTCTACGAAACTTTGATGAATAACAAAACATTTACAGACTTTAATAAGAATCCATTTTACAATACTATATTTTTCACAACCATAATAAAATATTTTTTGAACTGACACTATTATTTTACTGTTAGCATCAAACTATACAATAGGAACGCCATCAGTTATATGATAACCCTATAAAGTAGAAATGACACCAGTTATATGATAATTCTATAAAGTAGAAATGATCATAATACTATAATACTATATGGTAGAAACGGAACCAGATAAATACGTAAAGAAGTACAAATCTCAGCGTTATTGAGGTGTATAGAAAACAAAGATTAATTGTGAGATGAATAGCCTAAGATCAGTAAAAACGCTATGTGATTTTAATGACGATTGTTTTCCAATTTATGAAATGTGAATTTATAAAGTAATAATTGCAAGTTGGTTTTGATTATATATCATAAGGCGTTTGTGAATCGTGGCCATTTTGAATCGCCATAGTTACACGTTTGTGACCTTCAGTGGCATTAATAATTGTTTTTGCTCGGGAAACAAATAGTTTGGCTGATATCCGAATGCAGCGTTCTCTGTCAAGGGTTTACATCTATGTTTGCGTGTAGACTGGTTATTGATTTCCATTGAACACGTATTGTCACAGCTATTAAAGGAAATATAATGCAGGCGTTGTCGGAATGTAATGTGAGCTTGCTCTGTCTCACACATTTTCCGAAAATTGTCCATTTATTTACTTATTTTTCATGTACATACATTTACAGAAAAGCTTTTGAGGTGTGTTTCTGTACTGAACACCTTGTTCGTATTCCTGCTTCGTGGATATGAATCAAGCTATAATGACTTCAAAGATACCGTTCACATTGACATTTTCAAATATATGTCTTCAATTAAATGCAAATGCTGTGTGTTCGATTGTGGTGTTTTGCTTATTTGATTATTTCTTTGATCAATGTTGTAAAGATATAAATGATTAAATATTTGAAGATTAGACTTTTCTGGAAACACAAAGAAATCAAGGCTGTAAAATTGATGTTTTTAAATCATTGTTTACGGATTAAATTGAATCACTGCGGATTGTTTGTATTTCTTGTCTGAGTTTAATTGACACCAGTCATGCAGTCATAGCAAATGTTACGGACGGATAGATTCTTATTAAAACGAAACAGTGTGTTTACCAAAGTAATACGTTGCTGTATTTAAAATAAAAGTTTAGTTAAGAAAAAGTAGCTTGCACACTTTTATTTAAGATACATTAATACTTTGATTATTTCAAACTATTTCACAGATTTTCATTGTGAATAGAATAAATAT
Organism: Dreissena rostriformis; assembly: GCA_007657795.1. NCBI lineage: Eukaryota > Metazoa > Mollusca > Bivalvia > Myida > Dreissenidae > Dreissena > Dreissena rostriformis. The sequence goes on along the minus strand of VMBQ01006481.1, from coordinate 23,206 downwards.
TTAAGCGAGTATTTATGATTTTAATGTATTTTTTCATATTTAAACAAATACATGAGCATGAACAAAGAAGGTTAACTTAAATATATTATGTTATAAGGGTGTTTCAAATAGTGTTTACTTCAATGAAATTTAAAACGAGCACGTCAACGCCAATACCGACACATTCACTCGCATTTGTGATAAAAACTGTAGTTGACGTATGAACAATATTCATCGAAAAGTGGGGATTTCCCAAAAGTAGTTTTGTACATGATTGAGTTTCTGCTGTATAAGCGTTAATTATTTGTAATGCAATAAACGCTCATTTCGTATATTTTTTGGAACCGCTTCCTCTGAACTATTATTGTATTTTGTTTTATTAATCAAACTGCTATCTGATTTGAGTTTCTTTTAAATATGATCGTATATCTTCGATCTAAACAAACATATATATTAAAATCTAATCCACCCTGTGTTTTAAGTACACACATTTTAACGGAATTTCCTTAGAGTCAATTATAATAATTTGTTTATTAAATAGATATGAACGATGTATGGTTAATTGGACAAATATTCACTATTTAAATTGTAATAACATAAGTTTAGCTGAGAAATAGTCAACATAAACATCTGTTTGGTCAACTATATAATTTCAATTTGTTTAAGGTCCATATCTTTATAACATATGCATAGAATTATTTTTAAACGTGTTGCTTATTGCAGCATTTTTTATGATTTAAAAACACTTGTTAACGGTTGTTTAAAATTTACAGAAAATAAAATTAATTTCAAGTGAAAGACATAAGCTCTCGTCCGACAACAACTGTTCATTTTTTAAGCATAAGAATTTATAAATTTCCACTTAAGCGACCGACGCTACTTTTGTGCAGATCTTTGTTGTGGTGTTCCAGGTTAAGTTTCCAATCAATATTGCTCAATTCACTACCATAACTGTAATTTGTGTGATCTGTTTGCTACATGCGACCATACTGACTTCATCTTAATTTTTACCGGGACACAAAATGACATTTTCTTTCAAATAATGTCATGAAATACCGAAATAATTACTTGTTTATCAGTGGTCTAGATTCTTTATTTACGTTGTATCGTATACATTAATCAGGTTTAACCTGATGGATATTTAAACGAGTTATAATATGTTATGAGGTAGCACAACTGTATTTACACAAATACCATTAGGATTTAGGCTGACACTTAAATCAAAGCATAGATCTATTATTTTAACTAACATTGATTGATATGTGATAAAAGCATATTAAAAGCTATATACCTACACAATATATATAACATCTATATTAAACTGGAAGTATTTTTTTTATTTAATGTTGACTTTTTCTTGGTCAGCCAGATGTGTCACAACCCAGTTGTGTTTAGAAGGTGATTATAATTCAATACATCTGTACAAACTTAACATGCAACTTATATACGACGCGCGTTGAACATGCGCCAAATTTTCTTCCGAACTTCTTAGGAAAGGAACAACGTTCATTTGGTGTGCATCTTTACCTATTATCCAAACGGTTTACTTTTCATATATTTTTTTCACCACATGATAAACCACTTTTGAAAAAAAAAGGTGTTTAAATAGTTATCCAAACCGAAAGTAAAAGTGTATACATTGTATTTTGCTCTGTAAACATATTTTTATTTCAGTTTGAGGAAAAGAATCGAACAAAGGCAATGGAGTATTTATGTAATACATACTATCATCGCTGATTGTAGTACTGGTCCCAAAAGATACACAAATTGAACCTTAAGCTGCACTAGCAGAAGAGAAACCTTATTTGTATGCAATCATGTCCTTTACTCTCAGCAAGGAACCAACGCCAAACAACTTTTATTGACATCAGTAGTTTCTCAGGGAAACATTACCCTATTGTTATTTGTTGCTGTTTTTCAGTTTTGTCTATTAGAAATATTACATAAGTTTCATATCGTTTATTTTTTTTCACTGATCAATGGCATGGTCCCTTCGCCTCCGGTAAATATTAAACTTACGGATTAGAGATTTACTGTAGCATAATGTTGCCGAGCAGTAAGGACGGAAGTATCGGGAGCATCATTTTGATAGGCAGAGGTTTCAAGCATACCAAGCAGCGCGCTCGAAAGCGATGTCTTTTGGCAAATAGACAAGGTCACAATTCAAAGTCAAATGTCAAATAAAACACGGAGGCGTATTATTGTGACAGTTTTTTACACTTATTTTATCACAAATGCTTTACAACTGCTATTATGTGGTATCAAACAAATGCTTGACGAATGAATCATTTAGAATGTAAGCCTCGCTCTGTCAAAAGGGGGTTAAATGCATGTGCGTAAAGTGTCGTCCCAGATTAGCCGACACTTTTCACCTAAACTGGATTTTTGCTAAGAAGAGACTTTCTTTAAACGAAAAATGCACATGCTAACCTGGGACGACCCATGCATTAAACCCCCTTTTCACAGAGCAAGGCTCGGATGTTTTCTATATAGTTCTGCTATTTAAATCCCATATAAATAACTGCTAATTGAATCACGTCCTGTGGAAACGTATGTCATCAAAGCAATCAATCTAAATTGATTATAAAACATAGCAACGCAAATACAATTTTAGTTTTCTACGCTGAATCATAATAATTAAAAAGGAAGCGTTTATAAAACAACAAAATCTGTGAGTTATCGATTGAAGTGTTAGTTGTACATACGTTAGCTCGACAAAAGTCCAACCATTTGTTTTCTCTAAATGGGATAACAATTTGTCGAGACACAAATATTGTGCTAAAAATAAATGTTTAAAATGCATAAACAACATTTAATATGATATTTTCATCTTTAAAAAAGTAGAATGTCGATCAATAAATGATTCTTATTAATGAAAAAAAAACTTTAAAAGTTGTATATTATTCCCATATGAATATGAAAACAGGTAAGTAAAACAAATATGAAAGTAAAAAATGAATTAATTTTCAACCTTTTTATAACAACCAAAAGACGGACCGGCGCTTGTATCTATTGTAATTGTATTGCATTAGCAGTGCAAATCTAGCGAACCAATTCGAATGACTAGTGCATTACTTTATTGGACTAGAATCCAGAATAATTTGAATATGGATACTTAAATTGGATCCAATTAACAAGTTTCCTTGTGATCATGTCACCACAGAAGTTACATGCCTCAGTACAATTAAGTGAAGTTGAGTTTTTTTTATATATGTTGTAGAACCACCAGATAATATACAGTACGGATTAACATCAAGTATTCAGCATTTTTCTTTTTTATAGGATTGATACACATTAATGTATAGTTAGATTCTTCTAACAATGGAGCAAAACCTACGTTTAAAACAATTTTAGGGGTTTTCTAAACGGTTCTTATTAAGTCGGTATGGTCCATTGTATACACTGTGAAATAGTAAACTTTCTTTGGACACGATTTGTTTTGCAAGAGATTTTTTTACCACTCAATACTTACGCGTTATTCGGCATTTTAGAATACATTTCATCAATACTTACATATTCGCTACACATATGAGACCCTAGATGAGTGTAAATTTGTTCAGTGTCTGTGTATTTACGATCTGTCGACTAGAGAATGATCATGTTCAGAAGTACGGAAATTAACAAATTTACTGCAGCTATGGATTGACGTAAACAATTTTACTTATGCATGACCTTTTATATTATAGTCACAAACAATCAATTGTTAGAAAGAAGATTATTCCCATTCGTTTCTGTTTATATAGCATTAATAAATATATCATCCAATTATTTGTAAATGATTGTAATTCGCCGACACGAACGCTTCACATCTATCAGTCAGCTATTTGAATAGTGATCATGAACAACTATAATTGGAGGTAAACCATTTTACGAACGATTTGCCTTTCAGATAATTGTCACATACAATCAATTGTTAGAAGATTATCTCCTTCTGTTTCTGTTTCAATGACCAGCATTAGTCGCCATGCAATCGTTTAACGGGTTATAAACTGTATTATCCAATGAATTGTACAAGATGGTGATTTCCCAAAACGTACAGTGCACATCTAGTGGTCAGACCTTTGTATAGTGATCACATACAACATGTCTACATGAAAACCCGTGTTCGCAATATTTAATACTATATTTACATACTGCAAGGTGAATGTATGTTCTCATTAATTTCTAGGAATCGAATATGCCTACCTACGGCTTATACATTTATAAAAAAATATCAAAATTATTAACCGTATATTGAATACAATTTACAAAAGTATAAACATTTAATTTACTTACTATTGTTGTTGTTTTTTAACCAACAAAAAAGACAGCGCAAGTAGTATTGAAACGACCGTCCGTATAAACGTGGACTGTTTGTATCTCAAACGTATACGTATGTCATATGAAATATAAACTCGAATAGATGAAAGATGCTCGTAAGAGAACGAAACAAAATAAACGACAATAAACAGGTGGAACACAAGTCACTGCAGGATTTTTCAAGATTCAATGATTATTGCTATGTTGCCTCCGGCCCATGCAAGTGCAAATAACATCGCAGTCACAAATTTCAATACACATATATGGAAACAAACCAATTTAATGGTACAGCAATTGATAATTAACTGCTATTCAAAAACGCATTTCTTCTTTCAAAAGCATAGTACAAGAACATAGCAATACTCATGATCACCTTTTCTTCCAGGGAACGCATGATTATATTTAAAATATTTGTAGAAGCGGGTGTATAGTACTTTATGGGTAAATACCTTTCACGAAGGTCTAAGTACATGTATATTGTGCATATTAGAAGAAAATGAAATTCAATATCAGTCTTGCATAAAGGACAAAACCGTTGGTCCCTGTCGATATTTATAAAGCGGCCCTTTTTAATCATGAGCTTATGGGAAGAAATTCGAAAACATATATATGCGTTTCGAAATGTACCAATTGTTAAAATATTTAAATATTCCTCAAATTTAAAGTTACTTTTAAATACATTGTATGTTTTAAGTTTTGAAGAACTAATACACAATTCTATCCATTGTTGTACAAAAATATATTTCAATCGTTGAGCATAATTTTGCAAAAATAATGGTTTATAATTAACCGCTTTTTGTTCCCATACATATCCAAACCCTATGGATTGCAAGGGATTGCGTAATGAGATGACCCAGTTTACGTGTCCAATGTCATCAACGCAATTCAACATTTCATAGCACTTTTAAATATGACGGGAATGTGGTGTTTCCAGTATTCGTAACCAATATTTTATAACTCTCATAGATGACTTAATATGTACTGGATAACTACCACAATCACCTATAATAGCATTTGTACACGAGTACATTGGTGCTGACAAATCTTTTACATGCATTTGTGTTAACACTTTCTACAACGTCAAAAGAGTTTAGCCCCCATATTTCCTATCCATATAATAAAGTAGGCATCACTTTAGCGTCAACAATCTTAAAGTAACAATGATATGGCATAGGCATATAGTCGTATAGGGACGAAAGCATTGATATAATGACACGTTTTGCTTTACAAGACATGCTTTCTGCCAAGTCAATACAGGAGATTGGGGTTTTCTGTAAAGCTGTGTTTCTTTTTTGTGTATTGAATTGCTAAGCAACTTGCTAAAATACACAACTAAATGTAACACTAAAAGTGATTACATGTATTACTAAATACAGACATGAACTGTGAAATGCATCACACTCTTGATTATTGACGATGAATAATATATTTGAAATAAACAAAAGTTATGTTACGCTTCTGATACATTTTCAGAATACACTAACTGCTTGTATAACAACGTTTCATTGTCTGATGATCACATGTACACGTTATTAAGCTCAACCAGTGCTAGTAATGTTAAATTCATGTACATAAATTATTTTCACTTCATACATTTTTATGTTCCAAGACGATCCATGCATTGTAATTGTGTGCGTTTCGTATGACTATAACTCAATTTGTAGCTTGATAAATCATAGTTGTGTTTCATTGAAATGAGTTAATTAGGAATCATATTTTTGCAATTGACCCTTTTGCACGGAACATTTGCAGCAAAAAGAAATCATGCACATTTGGTTGCACTGCAGGTTATTATCGGGAAAACAAATGATCCAATAACATTAGGAATTTCTTGATTTATAGAGTATTGTCTCTTATATAATATGCGGTAAGGTTCACGATAAACAATATTAGATTGTATTGATTATTTGGTCTGGATAATTTAGATCGACATTTAGATTGAACATACAAATGATCGAAGTATATTACGTCATAATAAGAGCCAGGCATGGTAATCTCCGCCAAGTCGCAATAGTTGTTATTCAGAACTGTGCAAACATGGGTTTTACGTCAAGTGCAAATAAAACTGTTATAAATTTACGGGTTATTGAATTGTCATTCAAATCAGAGTGAAAATTTTCAAAACAGTTATTTGCAGCCAGCATTTAGTTGAGTTCCAAATATTTCAATTGGGAAGTGTTGTGTTAAATGCATGAGAAGCATAAATAATAATGAAGTTATCCTTTAAAGGGACTGTAAACCACGAATGACGAAAAAAGAAAAGTTGTAAAATACCGTATTTTTTTTTTTACAATTATTAGTTCATATTGATTAAAATATCACGACTGGTATATAACGTAACTTGAAAAAAAAACATCTTTTTATTTTTACTTTATTTTTTTACTTATTTATTTTTACTGGGTATGTCTACCAGGTAACTACCAGTTAACTATAAATAACGCAAGTAGATTGATCATCATCGTCACGTGGTAAACCCAGGAATGCAAATTTGTGCGTGCGTATTGAATTGTATATATTTTATATATAAAATGATCAATCTACTTGCGTTATTTATAGTGTGTATATCGTTATGTCACCTATTTTCGCGATGTACTTTCGATTTCACATCGCGAAATTTTATTACCGAATATACTGAAAATATGAACTTTTTTCAAGTAATGTAATATTCCAGTCGTGATATTTTAATCAA
>VMBQ01006481.1:0-14878 GCA_007657795.1 Dreissena rostriformis | reverse complement strand
TATTACGTTCAATAAAATAAAGGCGACATAATATACGATTTATTTGCTTAATTCGCGTTAAGGATGGTAGTTAATTACCTTCAGGTATCCGCATATCTTACTTCCGAGAGCTGCAGAATATCTGTATGCATTTCTTTCGGAGGGCATCTTATGTGTTATATTACGCTGCTCCATCTTTCCTCTTTGTATGAGGTACTTGCAGTTCAATGATTTATCGAACTTTTTATTTTGTTCATAGTTTAGGCAGCAGATTATAAGGAATCAAACTATGTCAAAATGAATTTCGTCTAAGGTGGATATGCTTATTTCAGATATACTGAGATCCCTGGTCGGTCTGGTGGTGACCTTGACTCTGGTCGGTATGGCGGCTTCGGCTCCCTTAGATGAAGAAGACCTTAGCTTGGAGCACAAGGCATGCCTCTACGAGTGCCTCAAATGCGTGGAATACTGGGGAAAAATCTACAATGGCCAGGCGTGCGCAGAAAAGTGTTTAGAGCACAGTGGCCGGGACATAGACCACGAGTGCACGCTGAATTTCCGGCTCGGCAAACGCAGATACGATTTCACCGCGGTATCAGACTGTAAGGCACGGTGTACGGTTTGTGCTCGTGTTCAAAATACTCCGACGCAGTACAGTTACAACGAGAACGCATGCGCTCTCGAGTGTCAGATGTCAACTGGAAGGATTGTGGACACCACTTGTAGCCGGCATTACATCGCATCTAGAGCTGGCTTCAAGAACTAGAACCTTGTCATTTGTTAATCTTTCTGTGATTGTTTTGAGTGTTTCAATGTGTATACTGCGTATATTTGCTATGATGTAATACAAGGAGAAACAAAGCCACTACACACCAAGAACTGTCTTTTTTTAGATGGATCATTAAGCAAATGTATCAACTTTTTTTTTATCTTATGTGCACTTCAAGAAATACGATATGTTATATAAATTACATGCTCAAACCAATAACGATACATACGTTGTACAGAAATGGTGTGGCACAAAATAAATATGAATTAATAACAAATGCTACATCATGCCCTTTTTGTTTTACTTTGTCGAATATTGGCTTGTTCTTTCTCCCAGATCAGGCAGACAACAAACACTAGTTAGGCACATTATATTTACGTTCTTACAATATGAAGCATTTGCTTTCGTATTTCAATCAGTTTTTGCGATGTTATTGCGCACAAATTATCTCAATATGATAATGCGTAATAACACGACATGTTTATTCACCAATTCATATCATATAATGACACGTAAAGAATATTTGCAATAACATATTCAGCATTGAACAAAATATGTAATACATGGCGTTCGTTTAAGCATCTGCGGTCAGTGTTTTTATGATTCTACAAATTGGAGAGAATGCATTATTTATACTGTGAGATAAATGTGTTCCATAACTTATATTTTGATTTCAAACGCGATATAGTTTCATAAGGTTTCGGAGGGCGGCATCTTTGTCGAGAGAGTGTCTATGTGTCCATATTAAAATGACCATTAAGGTCGCACACCAGTCAACTGCAGTCGTCAGAAACATGTCGACTTGTATGCGTTCAAAATACAAAGACGTAAGCGTAACATATGAATGAGTATGCAGTAGATATGTGTGTTTTTGATAATTTGCTGATAATTGTTGAACAGCGAACCGTTTCCTAATACTATCTTTGACGGTACAAATGTCAATGCCTTCATTTACCAAGGCATGATTTGAAATGCGCACACTGCAGTATCACAGTCACGTCATGATCCCTAAATGTTTAAATTAAGGACAAAACACGTCTAAAATCATGTATTTTATGTACATATTCTCAAATATGTCTTTCCTAATTGAGCTTAATGCAGTCTCAAACATTTGTACAATACTTAATTATGTATTAGGACGAAATGAAAATATACAAACATAAAAGTGAATTTGCGTTGCGTGTTTGCTACACGATCATAGTTTTGTTCCTATGAATTAACATTTGTCTTCCAATGTCTATTTAATCAAATAACAGGATTTCCTTATCGTCTGTAATTCCATTACGGATCAAACGAACTTTCCCTACGATTCCGGTAAAGCTTATTTATACGAGATGTGAGCTTATTCTGAGCAGACATGCTTGTTTTTGGTGATTTTAACAATTCTGGCAGAGAATGTTCCAACATTGTAGTCGTATTACATGACACAATATTTCTCGTATAATTATATTCTTGTGTCTAGACATCATTTTGTTATAACGGTTTAACGGTTTTAAAGATTTGAAATTTTGTATTCTCCGAAATCTTTACGAGTATGTTCTATCCGTTTCACGTATTTTGTTGTAGTTATGACATTACAGAAATGTACAAAGATGTATATTCTATTAAACATAAACAACCCTTCACACCAATTTATAAAGCATACATGAATTTGTCTAATTGATGAAATGGAATGTTTTGGTTCAAACTGACAAATTTATTTATAATAAAAAATACTTTTCTTCGATTATCAATGAGTCATAATTACTCATAACATGTATTTAAAATTGCTTTTTTTAGAGTATGCAAATATACAAAACAAGTAAACATAAAACATGAGCTCGACAATACATATTCGATACGTGAATGATTTAAATGACTCAGAATTGGTTAACAACAATACTCAATGTCATTTGTGCTTTCTTTGCATGCCGGTGATTGCCCTTGTATGTTTTCCCCAGAAAATGGTGCTTATTTTCGCCTTTTAATATGTAACTATAAGCTGCCGTGCGTGATAACCATATCATTTATATTTTATGTATGGTTATAATTCCATTGAGAAATAAAGTGATCCCCATGGATGAAATGCATGTAGTAATATCGCATAATATCCACCAATGAACTGCTTGTATTATTACATTATAAGATAAAGGTCTTCCTACGAGACTTTGACGAATAACAACACTATTATAGACTTGAATAAGAAACCATTTTACAATAATATACATTTTACAACCATAATAAAATATTATTTGAACTAACACCATAGTACTTTATTGTTAACATTGTTCTATATAGTAGGAACGACACCAGTTAAATCATAACACTATATAGTATCAATGACACCAGTTATGTCATAATACTAAACGCAACAAGACATATACGTTCAAAAGTACAAATGTACAATTTGGTTTTAAATTTATGTGGCGTAACGGGTAAACATCTATGACTTAATTTTCAAATAACTGTGTCATTTTTGTTTGTGTTTCGACTTAACTGAAATAACGGATTGAACTTTATTGCTAAAATGTTAAAGCCAACTAAACACTTTTACATTCGTACACAATAGCGATCAATTGTATTTATATACGTTTAGACTTCAATCAAGAAGCCGACAGTTTGTATATAAAAGTATATAAATGATTATAAAATTGACTGATTTCAGAATATTATGAAAAACATACATCTGTTGTGGAGCACAAAGTTATCATATCTCTAGGAGCAACGTATATTTGTTTGTTGTAGAGACAAAACCAAGAACAAACCATTTGACAAATATATATAAGTATAAAAGAGGACTAAGGTTTGGTATAGTTGAGTGCGGCTTCATTCAGAGAGCGATAGACATCGGTTCATTTACTTGTGAATCGCGGGTCAGGTCCGCAATGGTCAGGCCGACCGCCCAAATGTTTGAAAATCGGGAGTAGAATACTTTATGAACTTGAAAGTTACCGAATGTATCTTATTGTTTAGAAGATTTTTAATAGACGTTTTAAATAGCACACTAAAATTCAATGGACAGTTCATGTGAATTGTGTATGCGTCTTTATTCCACCGAATAACGTATCATTTATATTCCAAATGATGACAGATGCGGGCTATGGCGATCAGCAGACAGGGTTGCAAACAAATGTTAAAAATACTGAGATTGATGTTTGCTGTGAATTGAGGTTAATAGAAAAATAAAGATTAGTTGTAAGTTGAATACCCCATTATCAGCAAAGACGACGATGGAATTTAAATGAAGATTTTATTTTTCAAATTTAAGAAAGGTGAATGTATAAAGTTATATTTGCAAGTTGGTTATGCTTATATGTCATAAGGAGTTTGTGAATCGCGGCAATTTTAAAACGTTTACGACTTTCAGTAGCATTTATAATTGTGTCTGCTCAGGAAACAAATATGTTGGCTGATATCCGAATGCAGCGTTCTCTGCCAAGGGTTTACTACAACGTGTGCGTGTAGACTCTATTGGTTTTCATTGAACACGTATTGTTACACTATTAAAGAAAATATATTGCAGTCGTTGTCTGAATTTTATGTGATCTTGCTCTGTATTACACATTTTCCTAAATGTTTTTTTGCAGAAATTTTTCCATTTATTTACTTATTTTTCATGAACATTCATTTACAGAAAAGCTTATGAGGTGTGTTTCTGTATTGCACAAATTGTTCGTATTCCTGCTTCGTGAATATGGATCAAGCTATAATGACTCTAAAGATACAAATATATGTCTTCAATTAAATGCAACTGCTGTGTGTTCGATTGTGGTGTTTTGCTTATTTGATTATTTCTTTGATCAATGTTGTAAAGATTAAAATGATTGAATATTTGAAGTTTAGACTTTTCTGGAAACAAAAAGAAATCAAGGCTGTAAAATTAATATTTTTAACTAATTGATTAGGGGTTAAATTCAATCACTTCGTGTTGTTTGTTTTGCTTGTCTGAGTTTAGTTGACACCAGTCATGCAACCTAGCAAATATTACGGATGCCTAGATTATAATAAAAACGATACAGTGTGTTTGCCAAAGTAATACTTTGCTGTATTTAACATAAAAGTTCATTTAAGAAACAGTTGCTAACCGGGTATACGTGCCCAACAATTGCATCTGGCGGTTGAAAAACACTTCTTGCACAATTCCCTAAACATGGTTCTGTAGTGACCTTTGCTTTATGGATATTGTGAGCGTACTGGCTTGTACATTGAGCGTTGGAAGTTGGAATTTATATCGATAATTTGAAGTTCAAGTAATTAAATTAATAATTCAACGAGTAGACATAACTTAATGTATTAATACATACATGCGTATATGATTTTCTGTATCAACATTGGTATTTTATTACAAAATATAACTGCACTAATAAGTTAGTCATTACCAATTAATAAGTAAAGGTCATATCTGATTTCTTTCAGGTAGAAATAATGCATTTTTATTTGCTCTTACTTCAGAATATAGCTATCCCAGGGTGCAGGGTCACGTGACTTTGTGGTGTTGACAATTGAACGTTCATGGATTTAAACACATCGGTAAGTGATGCTTTTTTCCAATAACTTTTTAAAAGAAGTTTTCTTAAGAATTTCAACAAGTGCATAAAAGACATTTTTTATTCTGCTTATGGCAGTGTGAAATACATCAAAATTACTTCATTTAATAAGCCTTAGTTCTTGGGCAAACATTCGATGTGTACAGCATTCATGTACACGGGTATGCTTCACGCAACGTGAAATTTTGTTACCGATTTCAGACGTATTCAAGGATTTATTCTTGAAACCTACGACATCTGCTCAAACTGCAAGAAAAACTGTCTTGTATGCACTAAAGATTTTTGCAAATGTATTTCAATAACTTGAGATACTTGCAAAAAAAAGTTATTAACGGTGTGTTTACATGGTTTCCAGCCGTGTGAAAACCCCGTTGATCCTGCACCCTGTACCGCACAGTTCATTATATTGCATCTGTTTTTACTTGTCAGGGACACACAATGAAATTTATTTCAAATAATTTCATGAAATTCTGAAATAATTACAAGTTTATTCTATATTCTGTATTCTAGATTCTTTAAACAAGTGGTATCGTATACACGTATTATGTTAATCCTCGTGCATCTTTCAACGAACTATGACATGTTATAATATAACACAACTGTATTTACACCAATTACAGTAGTATTAAGGCTGACACTTAAATCAAAGGATTTATCTCGAAAGAAGTTATTATCTATTAATTCATAATTACTTATCTATTAATGTTACTTACATTGATTGATCTGTGATATTAAAACATATTACACACTATATACTTACAAAACCAGTGGTTAACATCTTTATGTCATATACATAATATCTATATTAAACTGGAAGTATGTTTTATTTAATGGTAACATTTTCTTGGTCAGCCTGATTTGTCACAACCCAGTTGTGTTTAAAAAGTGAGTATAATTCAATACACCTGTACAACCTGAACATGCAACGTATATAGGACACGCGTTGAACGTGCGCAAAACTTTCGTCCGAATTTCTAAGGAAAAAAAAAACAACGTTCATTTGGTGTGCATCTTTACCTATTATCCAAACGGTTTACTTTTCCAATTTTATTTCACCACAATATAAACCACGTTTGAAAAAATAAAATAAATAACGGTGTTTACATTATTATCAAAACCAAAAGTAAAACTGTATTAATTGTATTTTTCTATGTAAACATATTTTTGTTCAGTTTTTTTGAGGAAGAGAATCGAACAAAGGCAATGGAGTATTTATGTAATACATTCTATCATCGCTGATTGTTGTACTGGCCCAAAAAGCACAAATTGAACCTTAAGCTGCACTAGCAGAAGAGAAACCTTATTTGTATGCAATCATGTCCTTTACTCTTTACACGGAACAAACCCCAAACAACTATTATTGACATCAGCAGTTTCTTAGAGAAACATTACCATATTCTTATCTGTTGCCGTTTTTCAGTTGTGTCTATGATAAATGTAACATACTTTTCGTATCGTTTCTTTTTTTTTTCACTGATCAAAAGCATGGTCTCTTCGCCTCCGGTAAATATTAAACTTACGGATTAGAGTTTTACTTAAGCATAATGTTGCCGAGCAGTAAAGACGGAGTATCGGGAGCATTATGATGATAGGCAGAGGTTTCAAGCATACCAAGCAGCGCGCTCGAAAGCGATGTCTTTTGGCAAATAGGCAAGGTCACAATTCAAAGTCAATTGTCAAATAAAACACGGAGGCGTATTATTGTGACAGTTTTTACAATTATTTAATCACTAATGCTTTACAACTGACAATATTTGTCATCAAACAAATGTTTTACCAATGAATCATTTAGGTGTTTCATATATATATATATATATATATATATATTAATCAAATCCCATATAAATACCTGCTAGTTAGATCACATCATGTGGACACGTGTGTCATCACGTTGTATCGTATACATTAATCATGTTAATCCTCATGCATCTTTCAACGAATTATGACATGTTATGATGTAACACAACTGTATTCACACCAATTACATTATGATTTAGGCTGACACTTTAATAAAAGGATAGATCTATATTTTTTTCTAACATTAATTGATCTGTGATTAAAACATACTAAAAACTATATACTTACAAAACCAGTAGTTAACATCTGAATTTCATATATATATTATCTATATTAAACTGGAAGTATTTTATATTTAATGGTGACATTTTCTTGGTCAGCCTGATTTTTCACAATCCAGTTGTGTTTAGAAAGTGAGTATAATTTAATACACCTGTACAACCTGAACATTCAACAAGCATACCAAGCAGCGCGCTCGAAAGCGATGTCTTTTGGCAAATAGACAAGGTCACAATTCATAGTCAATTGTCAAATAAAACACGGAGGCGTATTATTGTGACAGTTTTTACAATTATTTAATCACTAATGCCTTACAACTGCCAATATTTGTCATCAAAAAAATGTTTAACCAATGAATCATTCAGGTGTTTCATATATATAGTTCTACTAATCAAATCCCATATAAATACCTGCTAATTAAATCAGGTCCTGTGGACACGTGAGTCATCATAGCAATCAATCTTAATTGATGACAATACATACCGCAAGTCATCAGCATGCGTAAATACAATTTAGTTTTCTACGCTTAATCATAATAATTAAAAAGGAAACTTTTATAAAACGAATACGGTGAGTTATCGATTGACGTGTTAGTTGTACATACGTTAGCTCGACAAAAGTCCAACCATTTGTTTCTATAAAAGGGATAAAATGTGTCGATACACATATGCGAATGTGCTTGGATTGTTCTTATTATCAAAAACGTCGTGTTGTTTCACGCCGCTAGTTTAATTTCGTGTATTACAAATACAATTTCAATACAATTAGGACACAACTAAAAGGAAATGGTTAAAATGCATAAACAACATGTAATATGATTTTTATTATCATAAAAATAGTAGAATGTCGACCAATACATGATTGTTATTGATTGAAACAAGATCTTTGAAAAAAAATTATTATTCCCACGGGGATGTGAAAACAGGTAAGTTATATGAATATGAAAGTAAAAAATGAATTAATTTTACACCCTTTTATTTATAACCTTAAGACGGACATGCGCGTGTGTCTATTGCAATCTTATTGCATAAGCCGTGCAAATCTAGCTAAACATTTCGAATAACCAATGCGTTACTTTATTGGACTAGAATCCATAATGATATTAGTCTGTTAACTTAAATTGGATCCAATTAACGAGAGAAAGTTTTTTTGTGAACATGTCACCAAAGAAATTACTTGCCTCAGGTAAATTAACTCATACATCGCCAAGTGATTTCAATATAATGAAGTTAAGTAAAGTTGTAAAAAACGTTTAACCTTTAAAAAAAAATGTATGGGTCTTAGAAACGCTTCTTATTAAGTGTGTATGGCCCATTGTATACAATGTTAGAAAGTTAACTTTCTTTGGACACTTATGAGGCCACATATGAGGCCCTATATGACCGTGAACTTATTTCTGTGTTGGCGTTTTTACGGACTGTCGAATAGTTTATGATCATGTTCAGAAGTGCGGAAATTAACAATTTTACTGCAGCTATAATTGGACATTTTACCAATTCAAGGCTTTTCATATAATAGTCACAAACACTCAATTGTTAGAAAGAAGGTTATCTCCATTCGTTTATGTTTATATATCATAAATATATATATCATCCAATTATTTGTAAATGATTGTACTATGCGGACACGAACGCTTCACATCTACCGGTCAGATTATCTCCTTGCGTGTCTGTATCAATGACCAGCACTTACAATCCTGCACTCGTTTAACGGGTGATTATCTGTATTATCCCATGAATTGAACATGATGGTGATTTCCCAAAACGTACAGAGCACATCCAGTAGTCAGACTTTTGTATAGTGATCACATACAACATGTCTACACGACAACACATGTTCGCAATATTAATGCTATATTTACATACCACGTTGTGAATATATGTACTAATTAATTTCCAGGAATCAAATATGTCTACCTTAGGCTTATTCATTTATAAAAAAAATATCAAAATTGTTAACCTTATATTCAATAAAATTTAATCAAATAAATAACATTTAATTAACTTACTATTGTTGTTGTTTTTTAAACCAACAAAAAAGACAGCGCTAGTATTATCCGTATTGAAACGACCGCGTATTACCGTGGACTGTTTGTATCTCAAACGTGTACATATGTCGTATGAAATATAAACTCGAATAGATGAAGATGCCCGTGTGAAAACAAAACAGAATAAACGACAATAAACAGGTTGAACAGGATTTTTTAAGATTAAATTTTTATTGCGTTGTGGCCTCCGGACCTTGCAAGAACAAATAACATCGCAAAGTCACAAATTTCAATACACATATATGCAAACATACATATGTAATGGTACAGCTATTGATCATTAACTGCTATTCAGGAACGCATTTCTTCTTTAAAAATCATGATACAATAACATAGCAATATTCCTGATCACCATTTCTTTCCGGGAGCTTATGCTTATATATATTAAATTTATTGGTTATGGATATATACCTTTTACGAAGGTCTAAGTATGTTGTGCATATTGGAAGAAAGTGAAATTCCTATTCAATATCGGTCTTGCAAAAAGGACAGAACCTTTTGTCCTTATGTAATTAAAGCATTACAACATTTCATAGCACGTTTTAATATGACGGGATAGAGGTTTCCAGTATTCGTAACCAATATTTTATTTCTCTCATAGATGAATAAATATGTACTGGATATCTACCATAATCACCTATAATAGCATTATTACACGAGTAAATTGGTGCTGACATAAATCTTGTGCATGCATATGTGTAAACTCTTTTTACAACTTCAAAAGATTTAAGCCCCCATATTTCCGATCCATATAATAAAATAGGCATCACTTTAGCATAGGCATATATTCGTTTAGCGACGAAAGCATAGATATAATAATACGTTTTGCTTTACATGTTTTCTGCCAAGTCACTACAATAGACGTTTTCTGTTAAGTTGTGTTTTTTTTGTGTATTGGAATTGCTAAGCAACTTGCTAAAATACACAACAAAATGTTATACTTAAAGTGATTAAATGACTAAATACAGACATGCACTATATGATGCATCCCACTCCACTGATTATTGTCGATGAATAATATATTTGAAATATGATTATAACTCAATTCTAAGCTGGATAAATCATAGTTGTGTTTCATTAAAATGAGTTAAATAGGAATCATATTCGCTTTTGCACAAACATTTGCAGCAAGTATACATCATGCATATTCGGCATATTCGGTTGCACTGCATATTATTATCGAAAGAACAAATGATCCATTCATATTAGGAATTACTTGATATGTAGAGTATTTCTCTTCTAGTATATGCGCTAATGTTTATTTTTGCGGTTATGTTAGTTAAAACCAAATAGCATTTAAATAAAAGCGTGCATATTACTAACAAATGACTGTATTAATGGGTTTATCGTGTACCTTTATTTGTATGTCCTCTTTAATGCGTGAGTTTTAAAGCGTTGTAACCCTAATACTTGCCGCTTAGATGATAAGTCTCAGAACAAATATGTTCAGATGCATGCTTTCAGGTAGCATATTAAATTAGTAATAGAGTGAAACTTGAGCTTTATAAGCAGGAGACAAAATTATAAGAGCTTATAAACATGTATGACCAATTCTCAAACAGTCTGCCACATATCAAAAGCAGCAGACCAAGGAAAACAAATATGAAAAATCCTAAAATTGCGGTCCCCGCCTTGTAACGATACTGAAGTACAGGTTGTAGGCATTGTGTTCCTAAAATTACCGGCGGTGTGATACCTTATAAGCACGATGCACAAGATAATGGTTATACAATTGGTAATTTTCACACTGAAAACTTGCAATTAAGTGCGATAGATTCATAACAACAATTCACATAATAAGTATAAGTACTATAATCTCAAATAAGGAATTGATCGTTAAATATGAATCGATAAGGAGTGCCAGTTAATAAAATTACGCAATATTTTCAAAGCGGAATTTGCCACACAGTGTCCTCATGACCTTATATGGCTAATCGTTACTTCCCGCGAATTTATTCCAAATGTTTAAAAGAAACCTGGTGTCAGTACATAAATAATAGGCACTTCATTTTGGTTCGTCTAGTACATAATATTGATGCATTCAGTCATGTATAAATGTTATGTTACGTATTCGACTTTATAATGAGAACAAGGGCTAACAATATGAGATGGTATTGATTATTTGGTCTGGATAATTAAGATCGACATTTAGATTAATTATACAAATGATCGAAGTGTCATAATAAGAGCCAGGCATGGTAATCTCCGTCAAGTCGCAATAGTTGTTATACGGAACTGTGCAAACATGGGTTTTTCCCGTTAATTACAAATAAAACTGTTGTTCTAAATCTACGGATTTATAAATTGTCGTTCAAATCAAATTGATCTCAAAACTTTGTCAAAATGCGAATATTCGTGCGACATAAGTTCATATTACAGTTAAAAGGTAAACATCATCTTATATATATATATATATATTTATTCGCGTGGTCTTTAATTCTTTGATATAACACCAGAAGATCCAAAGTCTCATTTTGCTTTTGCGTAACACTTTTCTCAGGCAGTTATATTCGAAAAGTGCTATTATTAGATAGAGCTATTCGCCAAATAAATTTCTTTTTGACTTGCGTGGCAACCATAACGTTATAAAGACAATCATTAGGCCATGGAGAAATATTAATCATTATGTTGTCATATAAAGGTGACACTGACCGCGGCATATGAATCCGTGTTATGTGTTATATGTGCAAAGTCTGTAATGATAAATAATAAAGAAACCAACATATTGAATCGAAGAGTTTAAGATTTCTTCAGAACATTAGAACAACAATGCTGGAATATATTACTTAGACCCGTATCCAATTGAAGGACGATTTTGTTTTGTATCTCTTGTTAAAATGGTAGGAATGTGTAAGATGAATTTAAATTTAAAATGTTAGTGCCCTAAATTACTTTTGTTTATAATCTAAAGGGATGCCGCACGGTTATCTTTATTCTCAAAATTAAGTGTAACAATCAATGTACACAATTTACATTTTAAATGGGCATGTTAACAGTGTAACAAAACTTGCCACTTTTGTCAAGAATCACGTTAGTCTATTATATAGACTAACGTGTTTCAGTAATCCTAGTGTACAAAAATACTGCATGCCGTCATATTTTATGTGTATTCCATTGACTTACAGACCACAAATAATCATGGCATATAATTACTTTGCACATTTATTGCGGGCACTTTATAGTTGTCCCTTATAGGCAATATTTCGATTAGACAACACTCACACATTCGTAAGAGGCAGGTCTTTGTTGTTTCGTTGGTTGCTTTGTGAGTTAATTAAATCAGTAGGTTTGGTGGTATTGGTTTGTGTATATTAGATAAAATACTGTGAATTTGCTAGAAAATATTACATCTGGCAAGGAATAAATGCAGTATTACTGCCTTTTTTTATTACGCAGTAAAAACCTGACTTGAATTGAGCTTAAACTCCTGTAATATAAACACGATTAGGTACATCTTTCCAAAATATAGCTCTAACCTTATTTTAGGGACTTTTGTATATGATTTATAGAAAGAAAGATGTACCATATAGCACATTACCATAGTTTGCACGCATGCAATACGGTAAAAAGTATGTCTTTGTGTTTTAAATTAACTAGCATGAGTCTTATTCTGTTTGTGACAGAAAGCGTCCTTCTAAGAAGGTTACTAATACAAGATTTTTCAGATTTCGACACAAACTTATCTTTTAATACGTATTATTTATATTTGCATAAAACTAACATTCGAATCGAAAGGCATTCGTCAAAATGTGCCAAATACATGCAACCAGGTATCCAAACAGCGAGTCGTAAATATTGCTAACGTTCATATTTTTAATATTGACTTCGTGACGAAATTATAGAGTAGCGCATACAAAGTGGTTGCATTATTAATAAGAGTTGAAACATGGTTATAAACCATATATACACATTGTATATGTATCGCATTTAACGCACGTCATTTGACCCTTTTGCATATTTCATTAGCAATGAAATTGGTAAATATTGGCTTCCGGGATACATATGAAACGTCATACGAAATAGTAGTACACTAATAGCATAATGTTTTTGCAAGGGCTTCTAAATACCTCGAATAAAAATTCTGATCTTACAATTAATATAGATATGTTCAGAATTTGAAAGCACTTTACTGAATATCAAAGGTAATTGATCAACAATTATTGTTTGTGTAGTTGTAATTTGCTTTTGTTCTGTGAACTGATTCACTTTGCGTTTACGTTAGTTTCTATCCTGAACATAATTCATTGGTCAGCATACAAACGACAAACCACAGATCAGTAGAACATACCAGCAAAGCTGCTTCTGAACATGAACGAGCCGTTGAAATTCTAATATAATTCATTCAAAAATGATTTTAAACATTTGAATCTGAAAACAGCCCAGGTATTTAAAAAGCGATGACAGTCAATAAAAGTACGCATATTTACTACGTAAGAAGGATCAAGGCGACGCGGTTCCACGAAGATGAAACGACGCTAATTGTCGCTACAAGACAACCGGATTTAACTACATGTACGTTAATGTGCGTTAATAATCGAATAAAAGCAGTTCCTGTGATGCTTAATGGTCACAAGGATGTATAACATTTATTAGTCCGATATAACATTCCGTGTAATATATTTTACGTGCGCCTGCCACGTCAAACATTCGTGCTAAATTTCATAAGAATAAGGGGTCGTTATGTCCGCTAATGAGACTACGAAACCTTGTGTGACTTCATAGCGTACACAGTAGCTCCTGTCCTGATGCGCTCAGTCTGGTCAGGTGCGACGCTGGCCGGATACGACATATACCCATTTTCGTACGAGGCGGCTCGTATTTTCACGAAAAATATTACTTTTACTATAAAACCACGATTTAACATATTGCAATATATTTCTAAATCGTCAAATAATGTATAACTTAATGAAATATGTGTTATAAAATATGTCTTTCCGACGTCCATTAGTCGGAACGTATGTCCCGTAACGTAATCTAAACTGGATTTTCGTCAAAAGAGTCTTTTTTAACGAACAATACAATACAAGCAGAAAGTGTCGTCCCTGATTAGCCTGTACGGACTAGACAAGGAACATCACTTGTACACAAAAATCATGTGTGTAGAATTCGATTCACATGCCATGGCACTAAAGTTTTCTATGTTCTGTCTGCTTAGGTTCATTTGATTGAGATAGTTTCAGATGCTTGCTTGCTTGGTAATGTTTGCTGGGCTAAGTGTAAGGTTTGGCTAGCCCTCAAACCCGTTTTTACTCCATTGTTTTGCATAAGGGGGTGATCATAGGTGTAATCCTTGTTTGTTAATGGTTATTGTTCTGTGATAAATGTTATGGACGAGAACACGAATTTCTCTCCTGATAAGAGTTCTGGAGTTCATTGTTTGCTATATCAATCGATTTTAAAATGATAATAGGCGCTACCTTATCTACGGGCAAAAGCTTATTTTATGTCTGTTTAAGATCACATGGGTAATAAATCTCTGCA
>VMBQ01006480.1:26857-38403 GCA_007657795.1 Dreissena rostriformis | reverse complement strand
CTGCAGCAGTATTGCAGTTTTATCATACACACCTCTGTGGTCCTTTATTTATGGCAAGGAACCAATTGCCAAAACGGTACAGTACGGCACAAAACGAAACAACATATACACATAGTAGAATAAAGCTGGGGTCACCGCCTTGGAACGGTCAATGCTAAGCATTGGGGGTTTAAACCGGTTATAGAGCGCTCAACCTCACACTTGGCCCAGCAATATTCATGATACATATAAGTGTAAATAAAATTTAACCTCATAGCATTGCAACTCAAATTAAACAGTAATTAAAGGGAATTAAAACGCATTCAATTTAATTACTATTTAATTACTCAATGGTTGGAAGGAGACCAGAGCAACAGAGTTACAACTTTTTGAGGCACGATGAAATGAAACAACCATCAACTACATCCCTTCTTTATACAAAAAGATTTCAGAATATAGCATCATATAGTTAATATTTCAGATCATCATCGCGCACCTACAGGAAGAAGCAGCAATATTGTGTGTAAAAGATCCAAATTACCTACTTGATTGTTTATGTGACTAATATACTAAAATGCAAATGAAAATGATTGTAAAATATGGAAAGCAGGTATAGTTGACATTGATGTATGTGGCCAGTTAAATAGAGTGTATCCTGGAGGAAATCATTATATGTTCAGACAAATAAGGTTTACGATTATACCATGCAGAAATCTAATTGTTTAGTTTAAGTTTACCGAGTTGATTTTTATAGGGTAAAAGAAAATTGTCATGTGTTTCAATGGGAAACTCATATGTAGGTCGCATCATTCTGGTACGCGATCTTTACTTTATATAAGTAAAATTTCTGACTTTTCAGGCTGTTTTTATTTCAATTAGGATTGTCGCTACTATTTAAAGTTTTTCACTCATATTTCAGCGGTTAGTTAACCTTCTCAAAATTGTCCTTGTGCATGTGGTTTACCAGTATTAAATGCACATTTTAACGACTGGAACTGACAATTCCCCTGTAGTACATATGTAGTACATATTATAAGCGTTTTTTTTTAAATAAGTATATATTTTAACACAATTATTAA
The DNA here is from genome assembly GCA_007657795.1 of Dreissena rostriformis. Classification (NCBI taxonomy): domain Eukaryota; kingdom Metazoa; phylum Mollusca; class Bivalvia; order Myida; family Dreissenidae; genus Dreissena; species Dreissena rostriformis. The sequence goes on along the minus strand of VMBQ01006480.1, from coordinate 37,345 downwards.
CATGAACAACCAACTATAGCATGATAAATTAAACCTATGTTTAAATTTGTCATACACCGTTTGCCCGACATATTGTAAACTGCACACAGGCATTCATCAATGGAATGGATAACTTCAGTCTTCTACTTTTATATGCTGTTGTGACATGTCTTGTGTCCTAGATTTTAAACAAGTGAACCTCAGTTCCAGTCTATATTATTCTTTTGTAGACTTTGCAAACTTGGGATAATTTAATTCGATCGTGACGTATGTAAGCCGTGGCTATATGTCATAACGCCTTATAACTTTGAAGTACAATGTTGCATATTATGGGTGTTGCATTTGCGAATGAAATAGCTGGAGCTACATTCTGCTCCTTGTCATGATGCAGTATCTATTATGTTTGCAATTATCTGAATCAGTTGTAGAACTGAAGGATTGAATGTATGTCTGTTTGTTCTTATTTAATATGTTAATGCAGTAGCTTAACTTGCTGTGCCCAGTATATAATTGATGAACTGCTTTTTCTCGTTACAGGCAATGCATCTAAGTTTGTTCAGGGCAGCTTGTGCCAAATCTTACGACATTACTTTCAAACAAATGCTTTGAAAATCACCCATCTATTATAACTCTTCAGTATTTTATATAATGCGTGTTGATCTTGACCATGCTTAAACTTTATATCCACAAGCTTATAAAATATGCTTTACTTTCAAACCTGTGCACGCAAACTGATATTTAATTTGCTAAATATTTGAATTTTGCACAGAGTTTCAAAAAAAAAACGGTCGATCATATTTACTGCATTCGATCATATTCTCTAAATTAACTTTAAATTAACAAAAAATAAATCAAGAAAATATCAAATAGAGATATAAAAACCTATACAAGTCTTTGGAAATCCTTATTATAGTTGGAAATAAATGCTTTGTCGTAAACAGACAAGGAAAAATATATATGTTAGTGGAAACAAAGAATTTTTTGGCCTAACGATCTCTTATCAGTACTGGGAAGAAACTGCTGCACGAGTGGAGCAATTGTTTGATCATTCATAGATACACAATGCATCGAATAGCATTAATTACGTTTCTGGCTGCTGGGTCTTTGATTTGTATTTCACACGGACACTCTGAAACTGGACCCGAGGATGAGGAACTTAAATCTGAAATGGGCGTTTTGAAAAAGAAAATTGAAGACCTTGAGAAAGAAAATGCTAGAAATCGTGAGATTAGTCTACGGCTAAGTGCGCTAGAATCCAAAGTAGACAATGTGGCAAAGAGCGAACAGCACATCAGTTCAAGTAAGTAGACATGCACTTTATTATTTCATAACTTGTATAAACGACTTGATCATTTTAACTCCGTCCATGGTATGTTTTCATTAAGAATCTGAAATCTATCTATAATAAGAGTTATACAATAAATAGTTACTAAATAATACTTCTGTTGATTCAGAGCGGCAAATCGTTGGTTCAATCGCATTTTCCGCATGGTTGAATCGTGAACTGTCAAACCTCGGTCCGGACCACACCATTCAGTTCCAGGGCGTTACCTTAAATGAAGGTAACGCCTACAATCCCAACACTGGCATATTCACCGTCCCACTAGATGGCGTCTATTTCCTGACATTCTCCGCCGAAGATTATCGACCACACCGTCAATGGTTAAAAATAGTCGTTGATGGACAGCTGTACTCGAATGTTGTGTTTGTACCTACCAATGGAAATGGTATGGGAAGCAACACCGTGTTGGCTCGTCTCAGGAAAGGTCAGGCTGTCTGGGTCGCAGTCGATTCCCGAGATTCCGGGGATTCTCTTCAAGGCTTTCCAGACTTGAAAGCCACAACGTTTTCCGGATTTTATCTTTACGAATAACTGATACTGTCACAATTAAGACAAATAAATGGTTAATGGTTTCTGTACTCTATGAAGCCCTCAAATGCAAGATAAGACTAACTTGAAATAAAGTAATATATCCATGCATTATTTATGAAATATCTTTTTAAGCTATGGTTACTTGCGTTATTTATAGTTAACTGGTAGTTACCTGGTAGACATACCCAGTAAAAATAAAAAATAAAAAAATAAAGTAAAAATAAAAACATTTTTTTTTTCAATTTATGTTATATACCAGTCGTGATATTTTAATCAATATATATAGGATCTGGCATGAGTTGTCATATCATACCATATTTTATTAAACGAGTTCAGGAATTTTGTTAGTAAGCGAGCCTTTGGCGAGCTTACTAACGAATTTCCTGGACGAGTTTAATAAAATATGGTATGATATGACAACGAGTGTCAGACTTTTTTGATCACATGCTTTCAAATGAGCAAATTAAATAAATATTTACGCAAACATAATGATAAATCCCGAATGTTGTTTACTTTTCGTGACGTCATTTCACGTTGCAACGTCATTTCAGCAAAATAACAAAATGCGATTGGTCAATAAACGAAAACTAAGCCAATGAAAACGCTTTGAAAGTATATTACACATGTGTAATATAAAAATATATGTAATGGTTATATTTCATGGGAAACAGGGTATGGCATGTGATAAAAATCAATAATTGTAAAAAAATACGGTATTTTATAACTTTTCTTTTTTCGTCATTCGTGGTTTACAGTTCCTTTAACGTGTGGCTTAAACATTGCTAAAATATTTTTGAATAAGCTAGAAGATTTTTCAAGACGCAGTGAATACAAAATATTTATTAACTAGAAAGGGCCGGCAGAGGCCGACGCGTATCCCTACACCGAATGTTTGACCTAGGTGTGCCCCAGGGTTGGTAATGGGGCCATGCATAGTCGAGATTGACCGTATTGTCATAGAGAAGTTCAGTATCAATTAGAAGTGAATTGGTGTAGAAATGAAGAAGTTATAGTAAAGGCAATTTTGGGTGGGTGTGACCTATGTGGGCAGGGCGCCCCAGGGTTGGTAATGGGGCCATGCATAGTTGAGATTGACCGTATTGTCAAAAGAGAAGTTCAGTATCAATTAGAAGTGAATTGGTGTAGAAATGAAGAAGTTATAGTAAAGGCAATTTTGGGTGGGTGTGACCTATGTGGGCAGGGCGCCCCAGGGTTGGTAATGGGGCCATGCATAGTTGAGATTGACCGTATTGTCAAAAGAGAAGTTCAGTATCAATTAGAAGTGAATTGGTGTAGAAATGAAGAAGTTATAGTAAAGGCAATTTTGGGTGGGTGTGACCTATGTGGGCAGGGCGCCCCAGGGTTGGTAATGGGGCCATGCATAGTTGAGATTGACCGTATTGTCATAAGAGAAGTTCAGTATCAATTAGAAGTGAATTGGTGTAGAAATGAAGAAGTTATAGTAAAGGCAATTTTGGGTGGGTGTGACCTATGTGGGCAGGGCGCCCCAGGGTTGGTAATGGGGCCATGCATAGTTGAGATTGACCGTATTGTCATAAGAGAAGTTCAGTATCAATTAGAAGTGAATTGGTGTAGAAATGAAGAAGTTATAGTAAAGGCAATTTTGGGTGGGTGTGACCTATGTGGGCAGGGCGCCCCAGGGTTGGTAATGGGGCCATGCATAGTTGAGATTGACCGTATTGTCATAAGAGAAGTTCAGTATCAATTAGAAGTGAATTGGTGTAGAAATGAAGAAGTTATAGTAAAGGCAATTTTGGGTGGGTGTGACCTATGTGGGCAGGGCGCCCCAGGGTTGGTAATGGGGCCATGCATAGTTGAGATTGACCGTATTGTCATAAGAGAAGTTCAGTATCAATTAGAAGTGAATTGGTGTAGAAATGAAGAAGTTATAGTAAAGGCAATTTTGGGTGGGTGTGACCTATGTGGGCAGGGCGCCCCAGGGTTGGTAATGGGGCCATGCATAGTTGAGATTGACCGTATTGTCATAAGAGAAGTTCAGTATCAATTAGAAGTGAATTGGTGTAGAAATGAAGAAGTTATAGTAAAGGCAATTTTGGGTGGGTGTGACCTATGTGGGCAGGGCGCCCCAGGGTTGGTAATGGGGCCATGCATAGTTGAGATTGACCGTATTGTCATAAGAGAAGTTCAGTATCAATTAGAAGTGAATTGGTGTAGAAATGAAGAAGTTATAGTAAAGGCAATTTTGGGTGGGTGTGACCTATGTGGGCAGGGCGCCCCAGGGTTGGTAATGGGGCCATGCATAGTTGAGATTGACCGTATTGTCATAAGAGAAGTTCAGTATCAATTAGAAGTGAATTGGTGTAGAAATGAAGAAGTTATAGTAAAGGCAATTTTGGGTGGGTGTGACCTATGTGGGCAGGGCGCCCCAGGGTTGGTAATGGGGCCATGCATAGTTGAGATTGACCGTATTGTCATAAGAGAAGTTCAGTATCAATTAGAAGTGAATTGGTGTAGAAATGAAGAAGTTATAGTAAAGGCAATTTTGGGTGGGTGTGACCTATGTGGGCAGGGCGCCCCAGGGTTGGTAATGGGGCCATGCATAGTTGAGATTGACCGTATTGTCATAAGAGAAGTTCAGTATCAATTAGAAGTGAATTGGTGTAGAAATGAAGAAGTTATAGTAAAGGCAATTTTGGGTGGGTGTGACCTATGTGGGCAGGGCGCCCCAGGGTTGGTAATGGGGCCATGCATAGTTGAGATTGACCGTATTGTCATAAGAGAAGTTCAGTATCAATTAGAAGTGAATTGGTGTAGAAATGAAGAAGTTATAGTAAAGGCAATTTTGGGTGGGTGTGACCTATGTGGGCAGGGCGCCCCAGGGTTGGTAATGGGGCCATGCATAGTTGAGATTGACCGTATTGTCATAAGAGAAGTTCAGTATCAATTAGAAGTGAATTGGTGTAGAAATGAAGAAGTTATAGTAAAAGGCAATTTTGGGTGGGTGTGACCTATGTGGGCAGGGCGCCCCAGGGTTGGTAATGGGGCCATGCATAGTTGAGATTGACCGTATTGTCATAAGAGAAGTTCAGTATCAATTAGAAGTGAATTGGTGTAGAAATGAAGAAGTTATAGTTAAAGGCAATTTTGGGTGGGTGTGACCTATGTGGGCAGGGCGCCCCAGGGTTGGTAATGGGGCCATGCATAGTTGAGATTGACCGTATTGTCATAAGAGAAGTTCAGTATCAATTAGAAGTGAATTGGTGTAGAAATGAAGAAGTTATAGTAAAAGGCAATTTTGGGTGGGTGTGGCCTATGTGGGCAGGGCGCCCCAGGGTTGGTAATGGGGCCATGCATAGTTGAGATTGACCGTATTGTCATAAGAGAAGTTCAGTATCAATTAGAAGTGAATTGGTGTAGAAATGAAGAAGTTGTAGTAAAGGCAATTTTGGGTGGGTGTGACCTATGTGGGCAGGGCGCCCCAGGGTTGGTTATGGGGCCATGCATAGTTGAGATTGACCGTATTGTCATAAGAGAAGTTCAGTATCAATTTGAAGTGAATCGGTGTAGAAATGAAGAAGTTAATGTAAAATAACCTAAAAAAATGAGTGAAAATCTCTGACCCGGCCCCACCCCAACCCCCATAACTTTTGACCCAGGGGTCAGATCAAAATTCCAAATAGTGCAGGGTCGCACATATGCTCATAGCTACCATGTGTGTAAGTTTCAAGGTTCTAGTGCTAATAGTGTAGGAGGAGATATTGGCCAGGACGGACGGACGGACAGACGGACGGACAGACAGACGGACGGCGGAGATCACCACAATATCCCCACCTTTTTTTCAAAAAGTGTGGGGATAAAAAAAGCAACGAAACTCCGGAAGCTATATCAGGAGAGCACTTCCTGTTCCTATCCGCTACTTACTCAACAGAAAAACAATAATAATCGTAACATTATCAAAGCTGATATCACCGCATTGTGGGTTTAGACCAGTAGAGAGGTTGGCGAAACTCACACACTTACCCAAGAATAAGTCACAAACTAAACGCGCGTTGAAAACGATATCAATCAAATATACATATGCAAACAGAAAATGAAAACATGAACAATTTGTACTATTTATAATGTATGTCAATGATGTTTATTTTACTGAAATTTAAATTAGTTATTATTAATTATTCAATTAATAATGTGTTTGATCGGAAAGTTGATAGGCTACATATTCGCTAATGAACATTTACCGATTAACGTCAGATGTTTCCCCCTAGTCGCATACATAAACTAAACAAAACCTGTATTTCCTTAATCCATTTTTTCGGCGTAAGCTGTATTAAGCCAGCTTTTCACCTTNCAACTATCAACGCCGTATATCTTTTTTAAAGATATTTCTTGTTTTTTTTTAAATGCGTTCATCGCATGTTTCATGGATACATACCCGTATCATTAGGTAACAATATTTAATACGTATGCATATATGATTAATTGGTACTGAAACGTCGGAAACCCAATCGCCGCAACTTTATTACGATCAAACATAGACTGTACGTTTGGTATTTAATTACAGTAGAGTAAGAATCTTATTGTATGCGGTGAATGAGCGGAGTATACAAGTGAATGAAAACTCGATCGTTTCATTCTAATGAAGTTTTGATAATCGCTCATTCGCAACGTGCCACGTTTTTGGGGGACTTATTTTCATAAATTTGTAAACGAAAATGCACATTGACGTTATCGTCCGTGTCAAATTCAACATATTAAACAGTCGAAAACAAATGATACAATTTAATGACACTTTTTACAACAGTATTCAAATAAGATAATCTGCCGAGTAAATCAACAGATTTTCAACAAAACAAAACAATGGATCAAGTTCAATGAAAGCATTCAAGTCAGTGAAAACGATGCATACATTAATGCACTTGTTTCCCACTACGATTCTTATCCAATCCGGCGCCCATGGTTTGATACTGGTGAGAGAAAGACTATTCGCTATTTACCAAATCAACGTTTTAAAGCTGCTACGTGACTTATTGAAAGTGCAAACAATGGCAAATATCGCTAAAAATTGTTTTGTTTTAAAGTATGTTTTATTTCGAATTTAAAGCGCTTATGTCACCGAAGAGGCCTCAATCGGGAGAGTCATATCATGATCATTATGGTCATGCTTTTGCTGCTGCTGCTTGTGATGATGATGATGATGTTGCTGTAATGATAATGCCGATGATGATGATGATAATGATGATGATGATGATGATGATGCTGTTGCTGTGATGATAATACCGATGATGATGATGATGATGATGATGATGTTGTTGCTGTGATGATAATGCCGATGATGATGATGATATTGATGATGATGATGATGATGTTGTTGCTTTGATGATATTGCCGATGATGATGATGATGATAATGATGATGATGATGATGATGATGATGATGATGATGATGATGATTATGATGATGATGATGATGATTCCTGGAGTCCTGGAGTAAAAAGCTACCCGCCTAGACCACTCGATATTCCACGCTCATGTTTAAAGCGGATGTATTTTTTTAGCTATATAAGCAATTCTCGTAGTTTCCCAAAATATCGTTTCGCGTATTGCAGTGAAATTGCAGTTATTGTGCATCCTTTTTGGCATGTAGTTATTACAGCTATTAAAAAAACTAAATTTTTAATGTCGAATATTAACAACATACAACTTAATCAGAACTAGCTAGATAAAACCCTTATCGTAGCCAGATATGTTTTATTTATGCCAATCGCCAATTTCAAAACGGTCTGACATATGGTAAAAGCACTAGTAAAACACAAAACCAAACCCACAATAAAAACGCACAAAATGACCAAGAGATCAATTTAATTGGTTCTGATGTCTGAGGCTTTAAATTTAAATCATTTAATGACTAACTTCGAGAAATAAAAGGTATATATAATCGAGTTACTTTAAACACGACACTCTTAACTTCATGATTTCGGTTTGCAATTTCTAAATGAGACTTTGCAATTATTTTATCAGTGCTGACAAACCCACTGTCCCAAAACGACACCTCTTATAGCTATGTCTTATCTCTATTTAAGACATAGTTTCAGCATGTTTCATTCGATGTACATCGTGTTTGCTTTGTTATTGGCCCGTTTGTCGAATGTCAATGCTGATTATGGATCTGATATTGATGAGCTTAAAACTCTGTTTGGAAGGAAAATTCAACAACTTGAAAGTCAGCTTGAAGAAGAAAAGGCGAAGACGAATGAAATCACTCGTCAGCAACGCGAAGAAAAAGCAAAGACCAATGAAATCACTCGTCAGCTACAAGAATTAGAATCGAAGCTAGATGTAATGGAAAAACGGAAGCATCAGAATAATCGTTCAAGTAAGTCAATTACTTTCTTATTTAGTAATTCATATAAGAAAGTAAATATATTTAATGATAAATAGGTAAATCAAATAATTTTATTTTAATCATTCTTTATTACAGAACGTCAAGTGGTTGGAACGGTTGCATTCTCCTCATACTTGAACAATGATCTCACCAATCTTGGTCCAGACCACATCATTCAGTTCCAGGGCGTAGTCCTCAACGAAGGCAATGCCTACAACCCCCACACTGGCGTGTTCACCGTCCCACTAGGTGGTGTCTATTTCTTTACGTACACCGCTGAAGACTTCCACTTACACCGTGAATTCTTGAAGCTAGTCGTTGACGGACAGCTGTACTCGAGCACGGTTTTTGGATCAACCGGTGCAGCTCATTTTGTGGGAAGTAACGTAGTATTGGTTCGACTCATAAAAGGTCAATCGGTCTGGGTAGCCGTGGACTCGAGAGAAACAACGGGCGGCTCACTCCAAGGCAATGATAGCCAGCGATTTACAACGTTCTCAGGATTTTATCTGTATGAGTAGACTTTCTTTGTTATGAACTCTATATAAAGTCTACTTAAAACAAAACTAGTCTTATTATTGAACCTGTACATTGATTATAAGTAGATAATAAAATCCATTTGAAGCACTGTTGGTGTGTCTTTTGTGTTCTTGGTGGTTAGCAATGTCCGTCAATTCAATTGTATAGTTCTCGACACTCAACACAGTCTTCTTAATTTGGAGCCCTTGTGCGGGCAAATAACTTGTCTAAGGATTCGTCGTGAAACACTGCTGAACCAATTAGTATCGTTTTCTGAGAAAACTGGGCATAATGCTTGTGCGTAAATTGTTATCCCAGATTAACCTGTGCAGTCCGCACAGGCTAATCAGGGACGACAATTTCCGCTTCTTTGTAATTTTTCGTTTAAAGGATGTATCTTTTCAACGAAAATCCAGTTTAGGCGGAAAGTGTCGTCCCTGATTAGCCTGTGCGGACTGCACAGGTTAATCTGGGAGGACACTTTACGCACAAGCATTTTGTCCAGTTTTCTCAGAACACGCCACCTTAGATCGGTATAAGTTTGCAATTGTGTCGGTTTGTATTTAATTTCATCACGACATTAATTATTAAAATGAAATCATCATGAAGATGGCGCAGTATGAAGACACTTTTATTAAATTTCGTTTCTGTCGTCTGGAGTGTTTTGCGTTTTGAAAGCGGCTATAGAACATACTATGTGAGTCCAGTGGATGAATGTACATAACCAAGAGTCCCTAGGGCAGAACAGTTTTGGTGGTGTATTATCTAGCGTTCGATACCTTCCACATTTACAGATTGAATGCAACGATTGGGAGCTTTTTTTAACGGTTAATCCTCTAATTTTTGCATTGACTCTTCCAAGGTTGTGACTCGCATTTATTCATGTTTGCTTTGTATGCGTGTATTGTATTTATTTTATTAAATGTGTTTATGTTGTGCAGTTAGCTCATGGACATGAATAAAGAAATAACTGTTATACAAACGTTTCTCTGATGCTGGTTTAAGTTTCTATGTTTTATATTCAAAACCCCATTCTTGTGTTATATTTCAGTATTTGTATACCCTTTATTATAATTATTTTTAAATAACAAAACAAATCACGAAATGTTTCATCTTTAAGATTAACAAAGTGAAACTTAATAAGCACCAGCAGGATAAAGCTTTATTAAAGCACACAATGTTTTATTTATAGCAAGTCTCCAAAAGACAATCAGTGTGACATAAGGCAAAAGCGTTTGTCACGCACAAAACAAAACAAACAATACACACGAATACAATCGAAGAAACGGTATAATTCATAGAGTTCAAACAGGTTTTATGGTGATCAAAGCCGGACACGTGATGCATTATTATTGAAATTATAACAATAGAAAGTATTTGTATAACATAACAATTAAAACCAAATAGCAATACAATACAATACATGTTTTTACTTGTCATAAAAGAATGTCCTTATGTTCAGATGCCAACCAGAGTAGTAGAATTGTAAGGAAGAACTATACTTTCCACATCAGAGCGGACGCGTGTTTTCACTTAACAAAGTTGTCATACCACTTGTTGTTGTTTTTTAATGCTATATTTCATTTGATGGCAGAATACTTATGCGAACTTAAATAAAATAGACATGCATACCCTCGGATTTAGATGTATTTGAACATTACACATGGTTTTCCTATTCCTAAACAATAATTACATTTTGAAATTTACTTACCGAAATAAACGTACGTTCTTATCTTAAGTTTTTTTTTTTTTTT
>VMBQ01006480.1:5637-16748 GCA_007657795.1 Dreissena rostriformis | reverse complement strand
TTGTATTTTTTTTAAGATGATCTTTCGTCGAAATAATGTTATATTTTGTAGCTTCGAAATGATGTTATCTTTTGTATTTAATTGAAACTCATGCTGTTATTGCATAAGTATGTTTATGACGCTGAGCTTTATATATAGTCGAAATAAACTATTCTGTACATATTTCTCTCTCTTGGACGGCACGGGTTTGTTTGCTCTGGTGGCGATTTAACTTCTTTTCTTTGATGAGCTGACATTGCATCGGCAACTCGTTCGTTTCTGCGTAATTATAGACGTGTTCACTCCATTAGTGTATATTATGAATTAGTGTACTTGATAACATCAATCAATATGTGTCATAAATAGGGCGTTCCCGGGATGCAAACATGTCACACTTTAACTTTAATTGGTAATTGCAGACGTGTTAATCAACTAGAGTGTATTATCCATAACTGTTATAATAACACCAATCAGTAGGTGTCATAAATAGAGCGTACCCGAGGTGCAAACATACGAGTCACTAATTCGAGTGTTACACACAAATTGACATTTTAAAATAAACCTTTCAGTGCTAAACTTTAAAAATAACATGTGTTGAATATGAATAAAAACGAGTTATTTAAAGATACATTGATAGAACATGTATTGTTTGCATTTTTTTAAAGATAGAAACGCATGTGTTAATTGTTTGTAAAATATTTATGTGATGTAAGAAATTTTAATTACCGTTGTCACCACGCGACATGTATTCAATGTAAATAAGTATAACTATCCAATGTGATTAAAATAATTGTTTACATACAGGAAAATGCATGTTTGCGGAATGCCTACTGCTTCAATGAATAATTGATGATACAACACAACAGAGTTTCGAATAGGAAATATTTTTATGGAAATAATTATAAACAATAACGTTTCCTTACCCGTTTTTTTAATGGTACATTGTATCATAGTATGCACAACATACTAAGTATTGTAGTATTTCGTGTATAAAATAATCTCCATGACGCAAAAACATGTGGTCCATATGATCCGCAAATCTGGGCCGTATGGTCCGCGAATCTGGGCCGTATGGTCCGCAAATCTGGGCCGTATAGTCTGGGCCGTATGGTCCGTATGGTCCGTATACCGTATTCCAGTAGCTTCTTAAAAGATAAGGACACACAATAATCTTATCTTATTTTTTTTCTTAACTAAGGATAAAATTGAGATATTTCTTAAGTGGTATTCCGAGGAAAATCTTAAGTAAATCTTTATTAAGATTTGCCTTAAATCTATTTTTATCCTTAAGTGGAACGAATGCTAATTTGCATAAATTTTCGGTTTTTACCGTTCTAAATAAAGTAACGGAAGTATCATCTGCGCATGCGCGAACATTTGTTGCCAGACGTTTACTTAATTTACCAAACTTATTTCAAATTGTCTCGTATAGCTTTTGGCTAGGCAATATTTATTTTATTTCATTTAATATCTTCTTACCTGCAGACTCTTTCTGGTTTCATTCTTACTTCACTATGTAACACACCCCACCTTCTTTTCAGTTGTCGGATTCCTCTTTCTACTTTTGCCCGTGTAATCTTTAATGATCTGTTTCAACATAAAATTGAAAATAAATCTAAGTTTCAATAACGTTACTCATGTATGTCTAGAATGTCATAAAAACTGTCTGTGCACATGTAAAGAAGCAAGTTACTATAAATCTGTTTAACATGGTTATTAATTTATTATTACATGCAAGAAAATATTTTTGTAAACAGTGCACAATACATATGTAAAAACAAACTAATTATACTCCAGTCCATTATTGGTAGGTACTGTACATTTTATTTCATCAAGATACTTTATCATAACAACCTATTGATAAGATTTAATATTTACACTCATTAATTAAAATTTCACTCTACACATTCCTAAGAAAATTCATCTTCTTTTTATTGCTCTATATGAAATTATTCATGGCGCAGATGTGTTATAACTTATAAATTATTGTGTTGTCAATAAATTGTATGAACACTTAAATTTTATTGTTTTAATGTGTTTGTCATTCATGCTATAAACTGTTATTATAAGTTAAATTTTTAGACAAACATTTTTATGCCCCCTTTCGAAGAAAAGGGGGTATATAGTTTTCGCACTGTCCATCGGTCAGTCAGTCGGTCGGTCAGTCTGTCACACTTTTCGTGTCCGCTCTCTAATTCAAATAGTTTTCATCCGATCTTTACCAAACTTGGTCAGAAGTTGTATCCAGACAATATCTAGGTCAAGTTCGAATATGGGTCATGCCGGGTCAAAAACTAGGTCACTGGGTCACTTAGTGCATTTCAAGGATTTAGCATGGTGTCCGCTCTCTAATTGAAGTAGTTTTCATCTGATCTTTACTAAACTTGGTCAGAAGTTGTATCAAGACAATATCTAGGTCAAGTTCGAATATGGGTCATGCCGGGTCAAAAACTAGGTCACTGGGTCACTTAGTGCATTTCAAGGATTTAGCATGGTGTCCGCTCTCTAATTGAAGTAGTTTTCATCTGATCTTTACTAAACTTGGTCAGAAGTTGTATCAAGACAATATCTAGGTCAAGTTCGAATATGGGTCATGCCGGGTCAAAAACTAGGTCACTGGGTCACTTAGTGCATTTCAAGGATTTAGCATGGTGTCCGCTCTCTAATTGAAGTAGTTTTCATCTGATCTTTACTAAACTTGGTCAGAAGTTGTATCAAGACAATATCTAGGTCAAGTTCGAATATGGGTCATGCCGGGTCAAAAACTAGGTCACTGGGTCACTTAGTGCATTTCAAGGATTTAGCATGGTGTCCGCTCTCTAATTGAAGTAGTTTTCATCTGATCTTTACTAAACTTGGTCAGAAGTTGTATCAAGACAATATCTAGGTCAAGTTCGAATATGGGTCATGCCGGGTCAAAAACTAGGTCACTGGGTCACTTAGTGCATTTCAAGGATTTAGCATGGTGTCCGCTCTCTAATTGAAGTAGTTTTCATCTGATCTTTACTAAACTTGGTCAGAAGTTGTATCAAGACAATATCTAGGTCAAGTTCGAATATGGGTCATGCCGGGTCAAAAACTAGGTCACGGGGTCACTTAGTGCATTTCAAGGATTAAGCATGTTGTCCGCTCTCTAGTTTATGTGGCTTTCTGATTTATTTTGATATTCTAAGACATTTTTATGCCCCCGAAGGAGGGCATATAGTGATCGGACTGTCCGTTCGTCTGTCCGTCCGTCTGTCCGTCACACTTTGCGTTTAGATTTCGAAAAATGCTCATAACTTCTATGTCGCTTCAGATAGCAATTTCATATTTGGCATGCATGTGTATATGGACAAGGCCTTTCCATACGCACACAAATTTTGACCCCTGTGACCTTGACCTTGAACTTAGGGTCCGCGTTTAGGTTCGAAATCTGCGTTTAGGATTTGAAAAAAGCTAATAACTTCTACCAAGCGTTTATTGGGGGCATAAATCATCCTATGGTGACAGCTCTTGTTTTTATTAACAATTATTATTTAATAAATGGATACCTGTTGTAGGCACTCTGACCCCCTGGCTGTGGATTCAGGTATGGTGTAAGGAGCCATTCTGAACAGGCATATCCACTGTCGCCCAGAATGTGGTATTTGCCTCTAAATGGAATGTGTCCGTCTGCAAACATCTGGCGTAGACCACTGTTATGGAGCATTCTACTGTCATGTACATTTCCAGGCCAACGTGCAAAAATATTTGTGATTTTATCAAAAGCGTCAATGACAATTTGCACATTCATACTGTGGAAACCTTTACGGTTTACATACAGTGCCTCATCTTCTGATGGCGCCTTTATTCGCACATGAGTTCCATCAACTAATCCCACCACTCTTGGAAATCCGGCAATTCCATGAAACTTTTCTACCTGAACATCTAGCTCTTGAATGGTGGTTGGAAATTTAATAAATCTGGTTACAAACTGGTGAGATGAAAGATGTTGTGTTACCTCATTAATTACTTTAGAAACGGTGGACTGTGAAACATGGTGTATGTCAGCATCATTCAACTGTATGCCACCGGTGGCCAAGAATCTTAAAGTCAAAAGGATGTTTTCCATAGCAGAGAGACTATTATGTCGGCGAGTTGCTGGCTGTATTCTTGGGCCCAGTAATTGTTCGAGATACACCAACCCATTTCTATCAAACCTATATCGTTCCAATAGTTGACCATTTGTAAGCAGATCAACTGTTTTTTCTCTTACTTGCATGATTTTCTACAAAAAAGGACGATACAACATTATTATTAAATAACGATAAAATATAAAATTCACTTACCTGTATTTCAACATGGATCTATATACGCTCTGTGATTTCAATTAAAATCCAATGGAGTTTTTAAACAATTCTCAGAAGTGCCAGTGCTTACTTGTATATAAAACACGTCACTGTCCGAGAATGCATTCATTTATTAATATCCATTATCCCTCTGTAATATTACACATCACACAATTTCAATACACAGCAGTTTAATCCTTCCAATCTTTGTACAACAATATAACGCGTGTCACAATAACGGGTATTATTAATATTATCAACCACCATTTCAAAATGGGTGGGGTAATTTCATTGACATTGAAGATAAATGAATATGCAATTCAAATGGCTTTTTAACTTGCAAACATTATCATTACAAGAAACATATAACCATAATGTTTAGCTTTTTTCATTTTATCATGAACAATGAACGATTGGAAACGTTATTTTCGCAATTAACCATAATGTGTTTACTAGTTTCATATCTTTACAAAGTGCAATTATCACAACACAGTATTGATTTAACAAGCGAAGACAACCGACTAACTATAAATAAACTCGAGTTGTCGAGGCTACTTACCAAATAAACTCGAGTTGTCGAGGCTACTTACCATTTCAGGTCGGACCATAAAGACCTCGTGAAGAGGCCGGTAGGACCTGTAAATAAACTCTGATTCAAAAAAAGGCTACTTACCAATAGAACATCGCTCTTTATGAAAATTTCTCCAAAATAGCTCGTCAATATAAAAAAACGTGTCAATAAACAATGGGCGCGTTCGTGTTTTTAACTTTAAGGACGAGTTTAAGGGAAGAATTTTGTCTCTTAAATGTTAAGGAAAAAACGAACAGTTTTAAGGAATTTCTTAATATAAGAAATTTATGGAATACCACTTAAGAAATTTATTAAATATTAAGGAAAAAACTGCTATTTTCAGTGAAAACTTATTATTTAAGGAAACTTCCACAAGATAAGAAGCTACTGAAATACCACCCATTTACCTTATATACGTTTAAATTTTTAAGCTGTTACGTCAATGATTGAAATTGCAAACAATAGCAAATATCGCAGGAATGGGTTTTGTATTTTCAAGTATGGTTTATTTCGTCATTAAAGCGCCTATGTCACCGAAGAGGCCTTACTGGGGTGAGTCATTTCATGATCATTATGGTCATGCTGCGGCTTCTGCTGCTGCTGCTGCTGACGAAGATGATGATGCTGCTGTTGATGTTGTTGATGATGATGATGATGAAGAAGATGATGATGGTGATGATGATGATGATGGTGAGGATGATGATGATGATGGTGAGGAGGATGATGATGTATGACTAACTACTAATTCGTGAGTTCAGTCCACCTCTCGTATTTGTTTTCCGATCGTTTTATCAATTAACTTATTTATATTTTAGTATGTTTAGGTGATATTGATATCAAGTTAGTTTTAAAGCGCATTTATATTATGCCGTTGCATTCATATTATAACAGTAGATCGCTATTTCAATGTCATATTCATTTTGTGTTGTTCGCAAATAATAATATTTTATATTAACTGGTTCTATAATACAATAGTCTTCTTTCATACCTAATGATAAAATATGACATTTCTGCTGTGGAATAACAGCAGTAAAAAAAAAAAAAAAATGTTATTTTCACCGGTGAAAATAACAAATTTTCGTAACTACTCTTTCTATTTTTAGATTATCATATCAAGATGTACTTCCCTTGTTTATATTTTTTCTATGATCACGAGTGAAATAAAATCGATATTTCACCGAATCCAACAAATTTTCTTTTTATTTTATGTCTTTTTACCGTTTATTTACATTGTAAAAGAGTTTAACTGAAGAATTTTGCTTGAATAATGACGTCATTTCATCAACAAAATGACGTCATTTCGTAAACAAAATGACGTCATTTCAATGTATTGAGATACGCCACGGGAGAAAGGGTAACTTTTCAGCGAAAGGGAAACAGCTGTTAATTATTTTCTTGAAAAAGGGGCATAAAAAAACCCAGAAAATTTGTTCATAGAAAATATATTTTAACAAGTGGCGCAGTCACGAGTGAAAATATTATTTTTCTATGATCACGAGTGAAATAACAAACGATCTTACATTGACATAAACAAATATCCTCTATATCATATGTATTATACATTCTTCAAATCATTCTGAAACGATTTTGTTGGTGATATTTGTCTATTTTATCTCTATTACATCCACGGGGCGCTTCATGTATGCTAGCTGAACATCTACATTTGCGTTAACACACAATTGAATTGATTTTTTTATATATTTAAAGTTGCAATGTTTTTTTTTATTGACCGTTACAGGGCTATATGTAGTACATGTATAATGTTTATTTGGGTTGTGTCTAATTAGTTCCTTGCCATTAATAAAGGACCAAATGTTATAAGGTTTATCTCCTGCTTATGTAGCTAAAGTTTTAATTGTTTATATTAAGAACACCATTATATTGTAATAATGAATTTATTATAAATCCTTTTTCGGCAGGTAATTATTTAAGCAATTTAAATTTTAATAAATACAAAATGTTTCATTTCTTATATTAACAAAATGAAACTTATCATAGCCTGTGTGTTTATTTTATGCCTAGTCACCAATTTCAAAACGGTCTGATAAAAATACTAGTAAAACACAAAACCAAAGACACAATAGACACGCACAACGACAAAAAGGTAAAATTAGCTGGGTATTTGATCCGGTTTATGGAGCTCCAAGGCCCACACAGTTATGACATTAATGTAAATAGAAGTTATTCACATATAATCACAATTCAAACAAACTAAGAATTGAATGTAACATACTTTGCCTTAATTTGTCATGATCGAACTTGCTTATAGTTAGATGCCAACAAGAGCAACATACTGGTTTAGTTAGAGGAACGATGAAATGGTATAATACATGTATGGTATGTAAACAGAACACGCATTTTTTCCCCGTTGTTTTGTTGTTATAATTGTTCAGCAGTTTAGTTATGATACATGAAGCTTTAAATTAAAATCATTAATGACTTACTTCAGGAAATGAACAAAATCTATTACCAAGTTACTTTAAACACGACACTCTGCACTTCATGATTTCGGTTTGCAATTTCTAAATGAGAATTGGCAATAATTTTATCAGTGCTGACAAGCCCACTGTCCCAAAACGACGTCTCTTATAGCTAGGTCTTATCGTTTGATAAGACACAGTTCCAAAATGTGTCGTTCAATGTACATCGTGTTTGCTTTGTTCTTGGCCCGTTTGTCGAATGTCCATGCTGATTATGAATCTGATATGGACGAGCTTTAAAATCTGTTTGGAAGGAAAATCCAACATCTTGAAACCCAGCTAGAAGAAGAAAAGGCAAAGACGAATGAAATCCTACGTCAGCAACGTGGAGAAAAGGCAAAGACCAATGAAATCACTCGTCAGCTACAAGAATTAGAATCGAAGCTAGATAAAATGGAAAAACGAGAGCAACAGAACAATCTGTCAAGTAAGTCAATTACTTTCTTATTTTGTATTACATATAATAAAGTAAATATATTTAATGATAAATAGGTAAATCAAATAATTTTATTTTAATTATTATTTATTACAGAACGTCAAGTGGTTGGAACGGTTGCATTCTCCGCATACTTGAACCATTATCTCAGCAATCTTGGTCCAGACCACATCATTCAGTTCCAGGGCGTAGTCCTCAACGAAGGCAACGCCTACAACCCCCACACTGGCGTGTTCACCGTCCCACTAAATGGTGTATATTTCTTTACGTACACCGCCGAAGATTTCCGCTTACACCGTGAATGGTTGAAGCTAGTCGTGGACGGACAGCTGTACTCGAGCACGGTTTTTGGATCAATCGGTGACGTGCATTTTGTGGGAAGTAACGTAGTATTGGTTCGACTCAGAAAAGGTCAATCGGTCTGGGTAGCCGTGGACTCGAGAGAGACAACGGGCGGCTCACTCCAAGGCGATGATAGCCAGCGATTTACAACGTTCTCAGGATTTTATCTGTATGAGTAGACTTTCTTTGTTATGAACTCTATATAAAGTCTACTTGAAACAAAACTAGTCTTATTATTGGACCTACACATTGATTATAAGTAGATAATACAATCCATTTGAAGCACTGTTGGTGTGTCTTTTGTGTTCTTGGTGGTTAGCAATGTCCGTCAATTCAATTGTATAGTTCTCGGGACTCAACACAGTCTTCTTAATTTGGAGCCCTTGTGCGGGCAAATAACTTGTCTAAGGATTCGTCGTGAAACACTGCTGAACCAATAAGTATCGTGTTCTGAGAAAACTGGGCATAATGCTTGTGCGTAAATTGTCATCCCAGATTAGCCTGTGCAGTCCGCACAGGCTTATCAGGGACGACAATTTCCGCTTCTATGGAATTTTTTGTTTAAAGGATGTCTCTTTTCAACGAAAATCCAGTTTAGGCGGAAAGTGTCGTCCCTGATTAGCCTGTGCGGACTGCACAGGCTAATCTGGGAGGACACTTTACGCACAAGCATTTTGTCCAGTTTTCTCAAAACACGCCACATTAGATCGGTATAAGTTTGCAATTGTGTCGGTTTGTATTTAATTTCATCACGACATTAATTATTAAAATGAAATCATCATGAAGATGGAGCAGTATGAAGACACTTTTATTAAATTTCGTTTCTGTCGTCTGGAGTGTTTTGCGTTTTGAAAGCGGCTATAGAACATACTCTGTGAGTCCAGTGGATGAATGTACATAACCAAGATACCCTAGGGCAGAACAGTTTTGGTGGTGTATTATCTAGCGTTCGAGACCTTCCACATTTACAGATTGAATGCAACGTGCATCAAATACATTAATACATATTTGTATTTTATTGCTACTTTTTGACACGTTGTCATAGTAACAAATTAATAAAATAATTTGTGGGCCAATTATCTTTATTAGAAGGAAAACATGAACCGTTAATTAATGTAAAAAAACAACGTTTAACTACAAAACGAGATTTTAGTATTCAAATGAACATTTATCACTTAACATTACAATGCCTTTACTGACCATTACAGCCAATTCTTCGTTCTTCTTGTTCCCATTTCGTACTATCAAGAGATACTACTCCCAAAATAATCGAATACAATAATGGGGAATGTACACATGGGCAATACAACAACTCATTAAAAAACACTTGATGTTTAGGTGGGAGTCAAAACGTTTGGAGGCACTAGTAAATGTTTTGGTTATGTGAATTTTGAATTTAAAGAAATTAATGACACAACAGTCCACTATTAAAACTTTCATTAACTCGTGTAACTCATTTGAAATTTAACACTGTAGTTCATATATTTTGGTGTTCATTTTTGGACCAACGAGTAGCGTTTGTATGTACATAACGTTCATATGAGTGCAGATAAAACACTATCACGTATGCACATTTCCTTTAAAAACTGTGGCAAGAACAAATGGAGTCCTACTGTAATGATTTGTTTTATTGTCTTCTTCCAAAGGCGTATGGATATAGTTTGGCGTTGTCCGTCAGTGCGTCTTTCCGTCCGTCAGTCGTCCGTCTGTCACAACTTGTTCAGGGCTATATCTCAGAAACTATATAAGATATATCGAATATATCTAAAAATATATATTGAATATATAATAATTTAATATATTGATATAATGAAAATTCTTTGGTGTATATATATTTTTTTCGGACACCCATACATGTACAACAAGTGAATATTATCGCATAATTTATTGGCAAAACACAAATTATAGTTTTTATATTATGTATTCATTGAAAAACGTTAAATCGATGAAACGGTCTAATTATCTGCTTATCTTAATCAAGATGTCACCAATCGCTGTCCAGTTCCACGGTGTAGTCCTCAACAAAGTCAACGCCAGCAAGCCTCCACGTATTAACCGTGCAACTAAACGGTGCATAGTTCCCTACATTCAACGCTGAGGAATTTCACGTCACTCCTTCTTCAATGGTTTAATGTGGTTATTAACGGACAGAAGTACTCAAATGCTGTGTTTACACGAGCTTGTTGCAACGCTATAGGAAGCAATACCGTTATGGCTCGTCTCAGAGAAGGACAGGTTGTCTGTGTCGCAATTGATTCATTGGAAGCCAGGAAGAATGCACTTCAAGGTTGGAAAGACGTTAAGTCCACCACGTTGTCTTGAGTTTAGCTTTGAGAATAATTCATACGAACAAAAGAGATAGAATAAATAGAAAATTATAAATTGGTGCTTTTCTGTTTCTGCCATATAAGACTCGCGACAAACTAATGCACACGTACATTTATTATCTATGATTGGTTAAGCAATTGTTACACCCTTATGTGTTTATACAAATTTAAAGCCGTTGAACTGAATAATACTTTGAAAATATATGTGAAAGTGTTAATTTCTCTGAACTTCAACATTATTATATTTATCCCCACACTTTTTGAAAAAAAGGTGGGGATATTGTGGTGATCTCCGCCGTCCGTCTGTCCGTCCGTCCGTCCGAACTGGCCAATATCTCCTCCTACACTATTAGCACTAGAACCTTGAAACTTACACACATGGTAGCTATGAGCATATGTGCGACCCTGCACTATTTGGAATTTAGATCTGACCCCTGGGTCAAAAGTTATAGGGGTTGGGGTGGGGCCGCGTCAGAAATTATCACTCATTTTTTTAGGTTATTTTACATTTACTTCTTTATTTCTACACCGATTCACTTCAAATTGATACAAGACCTCTCTTATGACAATACGGTCAATCTCAACCATGCATGGCCCCATTCCCAACCCTGGGGCGCCCCGCCAACATAGGCCACACCCACCAAAAATTTCCATTTACTATAATTT
>VMBQ01006479.1:0-55741 GCA_007657795.1 Dreissena rostriformis | reverse complement strand
CCTTGCCGCTGAGAATTGAAACCGGGCGGTTTAGAAACGTAAAGGTAGAAGAAAGACTGTGCATATTGTGTAATGAACCAAATCAGGTTGAAACAGAATACAATTTCTTATGTGAATGTCCATTCTACAACTATACACACTATTTTCATATAATTCTCTATCATCGTATAATATACAGCGAATGGTGTAAAACTACCGCAAATACACGCAAAAAGAAGTGAAGCTCCTTAGCAATCATGGTACAGTATACTTTTCAACTGAACTCATTTTGTGCCCAGGTGTGGCTCCTCAACTAATCTGTGTGCTTCTACGCTGTGCTTGGTGGAGTTCAATACGCTTTGTTCCATAAAGTATTTTAATGATGAGATGGAAAAAAGATATGGTAAATTGAAAAGAAAAACATCCTATCTGGCATTCCGATGAATATAACGAAATTCACCTATAACACAGCACAAATTAATTTAGATACTTTATTTCTCAATATAAAAGAAACATGATTTGAACAGGAACCGGTACGTTCAATAAGTATTATTACAGCTGTGCCAGCTGTTAATTGCGGCTGATGTGTAACATTTATGGTGGCTTTCAGAGAAAACCATCAAGTATAATTATATATTTATTTTACATGTTTAATCTTTTATCTAAAAGTATTTTTCTTCTTATTAAGAATAGCAAGATACATTCAGCATTTGATGATCACATACTGATTAGTTTTGTTGATACCAACACTAACGTTAAATTAATGGCATGCTTTCTGTCTAATTATATGATAGTGTCTTTCCGGAATCACGATTCCAACCTGAATTAATAATTATTTCCGTTGTGTGAGTTAAAAAGATGCCAGGGGAATAGCGCTAAATACGCTTTATACTTTTGATTTAATTAGTCCTCATCTTTACTCCTGACCCTGGTTTATTCGACAACAAAACTTGACCAAAAAATAATCTTTCTTAAATATGTATTTTTATTTTATGTTTTCCGGTGGTTTATAGAGAAATATCAGTGAATTACAACTGATAATAGTAGCATCCGTAAGTTTATTTGGTGAAAGATTAATTGTGCATTATAAAATAATTGTGCAGCTAACACGGCGAGTTTGAAAACGCGACCTAACTTGACCATTAAGATCGGAATGGATATGTTAAATGGGACAAGCACGACGAACGAAACGAACGACATTGCTCATGACAAGGTGCTAGAGGCGCCATTGCAGAATTTTACTCCGGAGGGTGTTCGGCACGGTCTGACAGCTTTCATCGCCCTAGCTATGCTTCTCAGACTGCCTGGCAATGTCCTCGTCGTGCATGTGCATAGACGAATAAAAACGCCGACAGCGACTTACTGAGTCCGTAATGATCACAAATCGGGAACCTATTTCAGCGAGGACAACAACATTTTTCGGAGCATTTGTGATATTTTTTTCATTTTGCCTCGGGGCGCCTTCAATAATTCTGCACAAGAACACACCGTCCGGATTGTTTTACTTTGACACACACAAGGGTCATTTACGAACAATAAACTATGGTATGTACCTGCTAATGACACTCATATCCAACGCGATAACATGCGTATGTTATCTGAACATCATCCCGAAGATCCGCAATGCTGCGCGTGTTGCGCCAGCGGACTTGGACAACATAAACGACGCTTTCGTTAGAACGCGACGGGCTGCAATCAGAGCTACAATATGCTTGACACTGGTTTCCGTGTTGTTTTTGTTCTCCACAGCGACTCTTGTCATCGTCGTAACAGTTCTAAGCGCATTGAAGCACAACGTCGGCGTCACTATGAACACCTTCATTTTTGTCCTTTCTCGCCTGTAACTTTGCAATTCTATAATTTATTTGTTGGTGAACAGACGCTTTAGGCATCGCGTATGCAGTGTGTTTGAAAGATCGACAAGAACCACCGTAACAGAATTATAATCACCTAAAATCAGTGAATATTCTATTGAGGACTGACGATAATCAAGAGAAGTTAACACATATTAGTTGCGAATTTAGGTACATGATAAATAAATGTACTTGAATAAAATAAATACAATGTGTATAATAAATCACAAGTATTAAAATACAAACCATGTTATATAAAATCATGATTATCTGACATATTTACTTTAAGTTAAACACCTTTAATCTTCTTTTGAATGCCAAGGATATTGGCAAATCCTATGTCTTGTGGTATAGTGTTATCATTTATGTTGTTTCTTTTTATAGTAGTGCTAAAGTGTAATCTATCAGTAGTTATCATAGTTAATTTAATACCTATTTGTATTTTGTTGTGGTGTGTATCTTTTTATATGAATGCTCAAATGTGTTGTATCAGAAGTTATAGTAATTACTTTAATTTCCATTTGCTTCAGTAATATTTAACTTTTAAATATTAAACTCACATTGAATGTGTTAAGAACATTTTCCTTTAGTCAACTAAATTGTATCAATCACAGTTCCTTGACATGCTATTTAATTAAAATATGTGTTATGTTTATATGGATATACCGATTGTGGTCGCCAATTAAATTGTCTGTCTGTCTGTCATAACAAGTTTTTTTTTATTCCCTCGTAAATTAATACTAGACTCAAAAGTTGATTTTGACCATTATAAAAATGACAAAGTTCTTGCATTGTCAGTCTGCACGCAAAACAAACGAAGGTTATAAACGAAATATTCAAAATTATATCATAGTTGACAGGCATGACGCAGTTTAAAAGTTTTAATCCCATTATCAGACGTGCATTGACGGTATTACACCCCATGGAATAAACTAGACTCTATCCCACCTAGTTGAATAAACCTGTCGCGTGCTATTTTTAGATCATTTGTGGGGTTTTCCAAAAAAAATGAGAACCTGCGTTTGTCAACTGCGGATGTACAAAATCGTCTAAAAATGCGATATTTGAACATTATTAATGTAAAAATGGAAGAAATAATGGGATAAATAGAATATTATGTGAGTTTTGGATAATGAAAAAGTTTATAATGCTATTTTTAGATCATTTGTGGGGTTTTCCAAAAAATGAGAATCTGCGTTTGTCAACTGCGGAACTGCAGACAGCTCGAAACGCGAGGCTTGCCATGGTTCTTAGCCTCGCATGATATACTTGATCTTTATCCAACACTAACATAATATTCTCTATTTATACAATGGGCTCATCAGTTTAATGTTTTACATACACGTTTTTTTTTTTGCTCATGACATGCTTTTCCAAGTTTATTGGCAGTAATTTTGGTTAAAGGGACTGTAAACCAAGAATGACGAAATAAGAAAAGTTCTAAAATACCCTATTTTTTACAATTATTAGTTTATATTGATTAAAATATCACGACTGGTATATTAAATTACAATGTCTTTAACATTTCTTGCTGACGATGTACTTTGTACAAGTCTTCTGTTCCTGCCTTTTGCAACTTATTTTCGAAACTGCATCGTTGTGACTCCATGCTTAGTGCAGACAAAACAATAACACGTTCTTTTTGAGTCGTGAATCTCTGTGATGGTTGTTTTTGTATGTATTACATAAAATGTGTTTCTTTCGACGGAGTTAAACGTTAGAACTATACCTATATGTACATAGAACGGATGAGCAACTCTGTAGATTAATTAAGAACCAATGTAATAAATGATAATACAATTCATATTACACATATGCAAAACAACGCATTTAAACGTTTAGTATTTTGATAAACAGCCCTGTGTTGTATTCGTTAGTATGTCCTCTCACAAAAAAAGAATCAAAATATTGAGTTAATCTTAAATCATTCTTGAAGAGGAAAAATACTTCAATTAGTGTAACAGTTTCTTTTTTACGGTTCTTCTTACATTCTATTAGCAAACAGAAAGTGTCCATGTATTTGTTTGTCAACGACAGATACACATTCGATTATACATGACTAATTGTATTAATAATGTGTGAAAACGTGATGTTTATCATGCATGTGTATTAGTATATATAATAATATATCAACTAGTTCCACAAACTAAAGAAGTGAATACTTTATCTGAACTTATTCCAATTGAACAAAAAACTCTTTTTAAGTTTTTGAGATTTATTAATGACATAGAAGGAATATTATATTTTCTATTAATATTTTAAGTATATCAATTGCTAATGAATTGGGTCAAATGTTTTCCGTTTATTTTCCTGGTACTACGACCACTGTTTAACTAAAGTAATGATTGTATAATACAGAACAGGCGACTAATGTTTAAATAATGTATTCGTTCATACGATAGTGACGTACATAGGAAGAAGCTCTCATTCGTTACCATCCAAATGTACGTTAAAGTGGGAATATGATTCAACAATACCATCAAGATTTCAAAAACAAATATTGCCGTTAAACTAAACTCATTTGTTTACTGTTTCGCTTATTTTTGTGTGTTTGTTTATGGTTTGAAGTATTTTAAAATAGCTGTTTATATTAACACTGGCCAAATCCTAAGAAATTCTATTATCATGGGGCTTAACGTTCGCCAATTCAAGTAACAAAAATAACTTACGCAATAGTTTTATTCGTTATACATATAATTAAGGTATATATACACACACACACAGGTTACATGTATATGGATGTAATCGGTCGTTAATAGATATTTCGTCGTGGTAATTCAAAACATGCGAGCTGTGTCGTATGAACAACTCATACAATATCTGCCTTATACTTGTCTATTCATACTTAACACAGACATCACAATTGTGAACACGTTGTGCCTTACTGAGACAACTTTGATTGCGAAACGTTAAGCCAAGTCAACAATGTTGATTTCTTGCAAAAAAACTATAAGTATGATACATGTAAAACAATATACGATGTAATATATTAATATACGTTATAACTATGTAATCGGGCTAATCTCGACCTGCATTACGGTTTCTTCATAAGATGATATGGATTAAGTACTGCATTATGAGTATTTCTTAAGTTTTGGAAACAAAGAAGGAATTGAGTTGATATTTGTAGTTATTTCATTTCGTCGTGGCACATACAGTGTCATTATGTTGATATTGTACGTATTAATCATTGGGTAATTACATTACAATTAAATTTAATTTGAATTCTCAACGCGTCTTCCAACCGGTTTAAACCCCCGATGCTTTGAATTAACCGTTCCGAGGCGGTGACAACAGCTTCATTTTTTTAATGTTTTATGTCGTGTCTTTGTATGTTCTTGCATTGTATAGTAAATTGGGACCTTTCATTAAATAAAAGACTTTCGATGGAAAAAAGGATTGCTTTGATGATAATTTTCATTTTTGATATATAGTCAATACCTAAGAAGTTAACACTTGTTGGTCTTTAATTCCATTGTATGACGTCAAAAACGCGCGAGGGAAAGGTCAGTGCTTTCATCATAATACGCCCCGCTGTGCTGTGCATATTAATACATTACTTAGTCTTCTTGTCCATCTAAATTACATGTTATTCAGTTGATCGCTCTCTTACAAAAGATGTACCTTCAAAAAGCAATGTCTGGTCGTATTACCGGTATTCGAGTAACTGGTGCGTGGCTTCTCTGTAAATTGTTGTGGTTTTATAACACACAGTCAATAATAACCAGTTTTTTTTTTCTACTTGTCACCTTTTAATATAGTCGCACTTTGTTATGTCTTTTCATTCTGATAATGGTTCGTATGTGTTTGCCATTAACAAACTACGTTTATTAAGCTTCGGTTTAAATTTTAGGCAATCCAAGAATTTTGTGTACGTCATTGATATTGATATTAACAACAATAAACACACATACTTCGAATGCTCACGAGTACTATTCAGATATAGGACACGTTGAATGACCTAAAAATAAGTAAAACCGCATCGATTTTATGACTCTGATAGACATGCAATTGGTCACATAAAAATTTGTTTTTACATTATTAAAATGGAGCCATGAACACTATAGAAATATGAAGTATATCAAATGAAATACAAAGAAATGTTTATATTTGTTTCATGAACGTCCAATCCTTAGAATAATGCATCAGTTTAAATAGAAATGAATACATGATTGGTTTCGTTTTCCTTTCAAACCGGAATTAAACATTTGTGTAATGTTTTTGTAACCAGCAAACAAATTAACACTTAAACTCTATGTATTAAAATGAGTGATTATATGGGTCCAAGGATTGTACTCTAGTGTTTAGGATGTCCTCTAGACAGTGTACTTGTTGCTGCAACATCTAGTTAGAATAATAATTACTCCGACATATTATGAAGTGGTTATTTTCGACACAGTTTGGATTACACCAAGTGTTGCATGTTTTCTGTTTTGAATGAACTTTTACAAGAAACAAAACGCACAAAGGAACAAAAGAAACGATTTTCAGTGCGATTTTATTATTAAGCTGTTTGGTCTTGTTTACAAATGTAATTATTTGCAAATATATTAATATTCACATAAATTTGTTTAAAAATAAAATAAACTTATTTTTTAAGTTTTAAAGTGCATTATTTGTTATGACACTTTTCTTTTCTCGGTATCATTTGGTTCATATTTCATTTATACCAAATAGCATTAATTCATCATGTAATATTCTAAATTTGCTTAATGAATTTACATTTGTATTGTATAATTTTTTATAATAATTAAAACAGAACTTCGCACTGTTTTTTTTTCCAATCAAAATAGATATATAGCCTGCACGTAAGGGCTTCCTCAAGAATATTGCCCTGGTATTTCACATTGAACGTTTAAGCATAGTTCTATTTGAAGCATGTTAAGGCGTTAAGTTGGTTGCATATTTATGTTAATTTGTAAAACATTTCTGTCGTGTTCTGAGAAAACTGGGCATAATGCTTGTGCGAAAAGTGTCGTCCCAAATTAGCCTGTGCAGTCCGCACAGGCTTATCAGGGACGACAATTTCCGCTTTTATGGATTTTTTCGTTTAAATGATGTCTCTTCTTAGTGAAAATATAGTTTAGGCGGAAAGAGTCGTCCCGGATTTCATCTGGGATGACAATTTACGCACAAGCATTATGCCAAGTTTTCTCAGAACACGACACATTTTATTATGCGATGAATACGACAGTTCCAAAATCAGCATCTATACATTTCATTTAGTCAATTCTGTTCTAGTAAAGCTCTGACTCGGTTGCACTAATCTATTTGATCGTGTCACATAAGAAGGATGAGAAATTTATACATGTACAGTAGAATATTAAAAGTTCTATACACTATCGCGTGTTCTGGCTATCTGATATATATCGGAAATCTAAGTGGAATTGCACATATTCATAAATCTCTAAACAGGAAGTGTTTTAAAGCTTTTGTTGCGCTTAGTTGCGCTTTTTATTAGCTTTTGATGTTTGAATTATAGCAAACCAAACAGAATTGAGGTTGACAGCCTTAGGTAGAAGCTGGCGTAAATATGTAGGCAGAATTGGTCTAATTCTATGACTGATCAGCACGGGTGATCTTAATAAAATAGCATAGTGCATATAAGTGTTTGTTCGTATTCACACGTGTGATCAATATAAAATTGCACATCAGTTCAGTTATAACTACTTTGTAGACAAAAGAACCAGAAAGTGGAACATGCATCAAGAAATTCTTCCATTGCAACCAACTTCTTTACTTTCGCTTAAACCAAATATCAATCGAATTTTAATGTTCAGTGCCAAAGTTGTCTGTGTATTCTAGTTTAGGTGATATCCATACACAAATGTTTTTTCAGAGCGAACTTCTATCATGAAATTGCATTCATTATGAAATAAAATTCAGATACTCCGACGACATATTCGTGAATGTTTATTGCATGTTTTACATATATAATTAACTGGATCTTGCACTTCAAATATCGTCATATTTACCATACTTTGAGCAGGTAAAAAAGCGGCCCGTTGGTGTAATTTTGAGAAAGATATCTCAATAGAATCCATAGGATGCTAAACAATGCACACACACTAACGACATGTGAGTCATACATAATCTCAATAAAGTCGAATGTGTAATGTATAATTTAAACTTGCGATTTGGAAAAAAAATACTCATAGTTATGAGTAAATTTATTATTCTCTATTCTCAAAATACTATTTAATCCTCATCATCATTATCAACCATATCATCATCATCCTTTCCATACAAATAATAACTCTAAGACAAAATAGGAGTGGGTGTTTGTATTTGACAGGACTTTTGACATATAAATACAATAAACAATTCTTCTGACGCCCGTTTGTCTTCTATGTGCAACGGAGATCGACCTCAATTTTACCGCTCAGTTTAGGAGTCTCGAGACGCCCGTAAACGGTGCAACATCCTTGTTCATATGTTTAAAGAACTGAAACGATACTAATTAATTTATGTAAGGCATGTCGCTATATACACTTAAACACGCACATGTGTGGCATGTGAACAGTGCAAAATTATTCATAAAAATCAGACTTTAAGTCTTCACCTAAAATCAAGAGATAAGGTTTGAATGCCCTGATCACAACCGATGTCCAAAGCGCACACAGGATGCCCCCAACGCACATCCATCACGTTAAGTTGCTTAAAATCGTATAAATTACACATGTTAAACATTATTTTAGTTTAGAGAAGCTGCGATTATTTGTAAAATTTATCCACCACCACAAATCAAGAGAAGTGCACATGACTTCACGTACACCCCATACACTAATTGGTAGTAATGAACGAATCAGGTAAACCGCGAGCGGGATACGCAACCATAATTGCTCATTTTTCTTTTTCTTTCTTTTTTATTTTAATGGCAGGGTGACGTATGAGGACCCATGGCTCAAGACCGGTGTCAAGGTGCCTTCATCACCTCCCGAAACCTCTAATGTTTAGAGAAATCTACAAATAAGCAGCTATTACAATATGGTAACATTAAGTATTATTTAGCAAAACATATTACATGGTCAATGTAATTGCGCAAATTAACATAACAAACAAACATCAAAAGCATCCCGCACGCACGCCGGACATCAGCAAGAAACAAACTAATCACTCAAACCATAACATCCATAAACTAATACTTAAAAAGTGTGTAGTTAAATCATAAGTATTCGAGAATTATATGTATGCATATGACGAAATTTTGAAACAGCTGTATTAAACCGAAATCAACATCTAACCAGTCACACCAAAACGAAAAGATAAAATAATCGTATTAAAATATAGAAAATAAGAATAACTTGTTAAATTAAACGTTCATTACAGAACAAAACAAAAATTGAGAACACTGACATTTGAACATAATTAGATTTCAATTAATATGCGCGAAGAAAAATCTCCATGAAGTGGGAGTGTAAAATATGATGCACATAACTTACAATTAAAAATTCGCATAAAAAAAAAATGTCGGCATAGACGATCAGATACGTTATTAATAACCATCGGTTTACACAGAATGTTAAACGCTTTGTCGTTATTAATTGACGTTTTTTTCCCCCTTGAAAAGCTATTCAATTGTTTTAT
Source organism: Dreissena rostriformis (assembly GCA_007657795.1). Taxonomy (NCBI): domain Eukaryota; kingdom Metazoa; phylum Mollusca; class Bivalvia; order Myida; family Dreissenidae; genus Dreissena; species Dreissena rostriformis. The sequence continues at coordinate 46,322 of VMBQ01006479.1, read as the reverse complement.
TATTTTGTCGCTTTCGATTAATGTCTTCTTTGAATTAAACCATATTTTTATTATGCATCTTTATGATGAGTGCTAATTCGCTTGTTTCAATCGAATGCGCAAATTCATTTGAACTAAATGACACTTATTTTCCACGTTCATTTTACCAATCTGCGAGCAATTTTTCAAATATTGAATATGCCATTTTTACTACAACACTGGATATGGAACTGCTTGAAATGTGTTCTTTTGCTTAATAGATGAAAGTGTTTTTTCCATAGAATAATAAACGTTATAACGTTTCTTTTTTCTCGTAGAATAGTAAACGTTATAAAGTTGATTTTTCTTCTTGTGTTCAAATTTCGCTTGCAGACGGTTTAAAGTAACCATTATTTATTTCCTCGCCTTTGAAAAACATGACTCCGATAATCAAACCAGGCCATTGTTTGCAGCCTCGACACATTGGCTTGTAATCAATGTTTTATTCTGCCATCAATCACCAATAAAACTTATGCAAACAAATTGACAAGAAACGTGTGAAAACTGACGAATGTCACGAAACTAGACGCCAAAAGAGTGTGTGAGCGCGAGTCTACCAATGAAATGATTGCTGGTTCCCCTAATCGACTACGAGCACATCGTATAGTTTTAACTAACTTGCAGAAAACTGGGGACCAATGGTAGCAGTCGTCTATCAACGTGTCAAAAGTGAATAAAATTTGACACGATGTATATATATATAAATGAAACTCGGAGTGCTCCATTAAATCATTTCACAAACAACGCGCAAACATAAACACCACACATCTTAATAAACATGGAGAATCTACCTATTAACGCGACTCTGGATGATGTCATGAGAAAACTCGGATATTACACTGGAAAGAAAGGTTCAACAGTAACTCGTTTAACAGAAGTAAAAGAACATCGGCACGGCAATTATTGGAAGCGTTCAAAAGGAGGCATTGGGATTATGCAACTGAGGAAAGAGCTTCGTTTTAAAGGCAAGTTTTGTATGACAAAAGATGAATCGACAAAGAAGAAGAAAATCGAACGAATGGTATTCACAGAAACGCTTAAATCTTCGGACACTGGGTACGAGTCTTCAAAAAATGTAACGGACAGAAAGGAGTCGTCTCCAAATAGGTGCGGAAATGACGTCATAATAACGTACTCGCCAATGCGTACCGAAAGATGCGACAGTCGAAGTTTGTCTCGAAACGTAAACAATGTGCGAGCTACTGAAGGTAATCTGAACAAGACAATGCGAGTAAAAAGACAGAGAACCCGCACGGTTTCCGGTGTTAGACAAATCAGCAATCGCCAAACAACGCGGAGACCTTCGAGCAGACGTCACCGCGACAGTGGAAGCGAGCTTTATCATCCAAATGAAGGTCGGATTTACGAAGTCGACGACGAGACCACAGGAAAGAATTTCATAATGGAAAAGTTCTTAAATGACCAGATTTCGAGGGCGACGCCTCTGCAACGGCCGACTACGAGTTCGAGATCTTCTGCACAGCTTCCGCGGCCGAGAGTGAACATATCTAAGACAAATATTTGCAGATCATATGAATGTTCCTTGAAAAGAAAACGAACGCAGGTCGCAGCGCATACTTCCGCCGCAGAAAGCGCAGTGATTCCGCTGTTCAGCTTTGATATGAATGGTACTCTGTGTAATCTAATGGTGGCAAAACGAAGACACAAGACTTTGCGGCGGGAAATGGGGTTTGCCGACCTAAAGACATCCACGTGTCCGAAAGTCAGTGGAATATCGGAAAATGGCGCCGACCTTTCTGTGTCTTTGATGCTAGCCGTCTCCTTCGACTGTTCTTTGATGAGATCGTATCACCTCTTAAACACGAGTTTCGCTTGTACGCTTATGGAAAGTGATAGCAAGGGAAATGACGTCATGGACTGCACGTGCTGGGACATGACTGACGTCATTGATGAGTCTGTGGACACTTTGATGTCGTCGAAATCGGACCTTGAGAACGATTTATTGGACGTCACATATTGTGATAAATATTTGTTTCATCCTTCAAATAATAATTGCATGAAGCTTATGGGCGAAAGTTTGATTATTTAGATATAAAATCAAATGAATAATAAAACTGTTATTAAAACGGGTTTACTAATTGTACTATCATGTTACACATAATTGAAAAGGTGCGATAAACATGTATATGCTTGTTGTATGACAGAAAATGTCAAAATCTGCGTAATTGGTAATCAGTGACGGGTGTTATTTAAGTACGCTTCCCTTTCACGATGCATTTGATTTTGAAATTGTACATCATATTTGAATGAATATTTTTATGTATTTGTTATGAATTTTAAGTTTTGTTAAGTTTGAACACCTGCAATTTATACTATGTTCAATATTTGTTACTTTTTTCTAATGAAATGTTAATAGTCGTTGTTTTTGCTGTAGCTGTTTTAATAAAATGTTAAATTACACACTGATTATGCATTTTCTCTAAATCATTCGTCGTCTTGATTTTATATATAAAGGTAAATCGCTCTTGAGTCGGAAGGGTTAACAATTTATAGCATTGTTCCTTCGAACGATGTGAGAAGCCCGGACGGCTTTTTACACTTCATACATGAATAACTTGGTTTCCGGCTTTTTTGCGTTAAGTATTGTGTAATTCACCGATACTACCAATGTAGCCCTCAAGTCGGACACATTCGCCCTTATCAGGAACACTTTTTTTCGTATCCATTTTGCGATAAAATAAGTGTAAGAAAAAAAATATTATTTTAAGCACAGTTATGAAAAGTCGGATCTTTTCTTTGTGTCTTGGGTATTTTGACCATAGCAACATCACGAAACCACGAACATGGTTTGGGAACGAAATTTATGGATAGAAATGGAAACAAATATTCTTTCTACAGATAATGTCTTGACATGCATTTACAAAAATGTAAGCTTAACCGTTTAAACGGAGGGAAGGACCCCCGATAATGTTGAAAAACTTCAGGTCCAACCCTTTTTCCATTATGTATGTATGGACCATTGTATATATTTGTACAATGTCATTATTTGGAAATAAAATATGTTTAAAGTAACCGTTTAAACAAAAAACATCTGCATGGAAGTCGGGCGCGGCATTTTTGTCTAAGGTGTGTGTGTCTCCATTCTAAAAGTTAACGATGTTTGTTTTAAATGCAGCCTATGTCTGAATGCTAAATGAGGAGTTATGAGCTTCAGTATATGGTAAGTTTTGAATTTAAAGCCTTATTTAATTTAATACGATTTTAAATTATTATGAGCATCAAATATAAAAAATGGCGGTAAAAACCGACCGGAGTAATTTTGCGTGTACTTGGCGCCGATGTTATTAAAAAAACGACCTCTTTATTATATTACGAAGCAGCTTTGAAAGAAGTATAAAGCTTTGCATTTTTATTCGAGAAAAAAGGGAAACATTATTACCTCAATCAACAAAAACCTAAAATACAACAAAATCTCATTCGCATTAAATGTTTGTCATTGGGATTCTAACCATCAAAATACAAATCTACATACTTTAAATACGGTCAAATAATAACGTTTTGGTAATTATTAATAGTATAGTTTTCTTGACACGCATCACACTGTTTTGTATACGATGCTTCTGAACTTACACTACGTTACGAAAGTGTACATGAAAGTAAATATTCCGGTCATTTAAGAATTAGAAAATATACGAACCTTAAACAAAATACGCAAACATAATTAGTTATATATATTATTCCACTGTTTCAGTTGAGTATGAAATAAAATGAAAACACTAATTAACCCTTTGCATGCTGGGAAATTTGTCGTCTGCTAAAATGTTGTCTGCTAAATTTCTAAAATTAGCATTTTCTTTGATTTTTTTTTTCAAAGAATACTATCAGAATAGCGAACAGTTTGGATCCTGATGAGACGCCACGTTCTGTGGCGTCTTATCTGGATCCAAACTGTTTGCAAAGGCCTTCAAAATCCGGTTCCAGCGCTCAAAGGGCTAAACAACACGGTGTTTGTGTTTGACCACGTCTTTATTATACAGTGCGGTGTTACAACTTGACGATTTCTGTTTAAACAAACGACAAAATCGACGCCATGTAAACAAAAGCCGTTGGGATTTTTGTTCTTGTTTATTCAAGTCAATAAATTGGGAACATTTACAGTTTCTCGGGCCAATCAGGCACAATGATGGTATAGCATGTGGTAGCTAGACTGCCTTGAGTACCGCAGGCTTGTGAAAACCGGTACTTTAAAAAAGAAAATTGAATTACATGTTATCAAGTAAAACATGTACAACGTTAAATAATTTCGTCAATGAAACGTCGAAAATCGTCCGAAAATTCTATGACTTAAAAGAACATATTAGTCATTGATTTGTTAATTCTAATCTACTTTATAGCTTTATAGAGGCTGGTAGTATAGTTTTGTTTAACGTATTATTTAAACACTGAAAGCTATCGTGGCTGATTTCTATCATATAGTCCTGGGGAATGAACGCCACATAAACCCGTAAGAAAGACAAAAAATGCACCGACCCAATTATGACATGTGTCAATCTTTTTGTCGCTCTGGCAGAACAAAAAAAAACAAAAACAAGAATACAAATTTACCCGCCATAAGCAACAATATGGGTATCGTAAACTAGTGCCGATTTTTATATACCAAAAACTTATAATATGATCCTCACTGAGCGAAAATACGTCTTATGCTATGTGCAGCCAGCGTAGCATACAAGCCTGCGCAGTCGCGCAATCTGACCAAAAGCTGCACTGTCCGCTAAGGAGACCACGAAATCTCGCGTGACTTTATAGCGAACAGGGTAGCTAGTGATCCGGCTGCGCGACTTGTTCTTATTCGGGACAACAATCCCTATCGATCTAATTATAAATTATTTATCGACAAAAAGTCTGTATAAGTATATTTTATCAAGCTAGACTTCACTTATCTTTATGCAAAGTGTGTAAGTTACATACGCGCATGCTAAAATCAATTACAACTGATATCAACATTAACATTCATTACAACTGATATCAACATTAACATTCATCATAATGAGCAGCGCTCTGGGAAAACGGGGCTTAATGCATGTGCGTAAATTGTCGTCACAGATTGACCTGTGCAATCCGCAAACGATAATGCGGGACTTTTTGCTTAAACTTGATCGCTAAGAAGAGACTTCCTTTAAACGCAAAAGACCATAGAACGGAATGTGTCGTATCTGATAAGCCCGTGTGGAATGCGTAGGAAAATCTGGGGCGACACTTAATGCACATGCCTTAAGCCCGATTTTCTCAGATGTAGTCGACATAGTATTATAAATTGAGATGTAATAATAGTCGAGGTAATTCAAGAATTCAAATAAATGTTCATAGCACAAGACTCACGAAATCAACACGATAGATTGGGTATTATATTAATTATTAGTCAGTTTTGTTTTTGTAAGGAACAACGCACACACTAATTAACGTAACCTGAAGTCACATTTTAAGCTGGCTAAATTGACAATAGCAAGACCCAAAGTTAAATATGCTATTGATAAAATATCAATATATCAAATGCATACACTATGAGTATTGATTAAAGACTTTTAGACAAATTTAATGATATCGATACCGATAGTTTTTTGAAAAATTATGTTCGTTCGAATTATTTCGTCTCGGCTATTTTAAACCGACGTCATTTCCGTGACGTCACCAAGAGACGCAATTTGACGTCGATGACTTGACAACGAAAAAGAGTTGCTACAACTTACTTCTGCAGCACTTAATTACAGCGTTTATATTTGTTAGAAAATGTCGCGTCTCGATAAACTACTGACAGCGATAAAAGAAAAGGTAAACGTGTAATTGTTTATTTCCCTTTATTCGATAAGAAGTAATACATTTAAGGCGAAATATGTCAAGAATTAGTGAAGACTTTTTTAATCAAATCATTGATATTAACATTAATACAAAGTTTCATAATTCGGTATGGCAGGCGCATGTGCGGCACTGTTTGATGGCTGACCATTGCCAGTTGATTTTTGCAAATGCCAGTCGATAACTGCTTAATGAAATTTTCTGATTTCCAATTGTTGTTTGCTGATTGACAATTGTAATATGTGTCGCGTTCTGAGAAAACTGGGCATAATGCTTGTGCGTAAATTGTCATCCCATATTAGCCTGTGCAGTTCGCACAGGCTAATCAGGGACGACAATTTCCTCTTTGATGGAATTTTTCGTATAAATGATGTCTCTTCTGAGCGAAAATCCAGTTTAGGCGTAAAGTGTCGTCCCGGATTAGCCTGTGCGGACTGCACAGGCTAATCTGGGACGACACTTTACGCACATGCATTATGCCCAGTTTTCTCAGAACGCGATAATTATACTTAATTGCTTTTTTGTCGCAACGGCCAGTTGCTCATGTTTTGTAATAAGCAATAAGCATCTGACACCGGTCTTCCACATTTTGGTGTAGCTGTCCATAGGTCAGAATTCGGTTGTGACACAAATGTGGCGTGTTCTAAGAAAACTGGGCATAATGCATGTGCGTAAATTGTCATCCCATATTAGCCTGTGCAGTCCGCACAGGCTAATCAGGGACCACACATTCCGCCTAAATTTGAAATTTGCTAAGAAGAGACTTCATTTAAACGAAAAATGTCATAAAAACGGAAAGTGTCGTCCCTAATTACCCTGTGCGGACTGCACAGGCTAATCTGGGATGACAATTTACGCACATGCATTATGCCCAGTTTTCTCAGAACGCGACACAAATAATATTCCGATTAATTCCTACATCGCTTGTCTTTTTTAAACAAAATAATTTCTATTTGTATATACAAAAATACAAATGTATTTATATATTATATTGTTTTATAAACAATTTTTATGGTTTTATTTTTTTATTTGTAGCTCTCTTTTAGAAAAGAAGGGGTGAATGATTTAGGTAAGTTTTCTATAACTGACATTTGTCCGGGAATTCTAGTACGGTACAACTACAACCAAAGTATATAATTACATTTGCCTATAGATCATAATTTAGCTTTCAAGAATGTATTGTAATTAAAACTTCACACCTGGTTAATTCGAACCATAAGTTTCACTCTTAAACCACTAATGGCTTGTAGGAATATATATGCCAAACATATGAGTAAGTTTGCCTAAATAATGTAATGCGTGCGCGTAAAATAACATAAGGCTATAGGTGCAGCCTAAAACATAAACATAGAATCGATCAGAGCATTAAAGATGAAGTAGAATATGCTACTTTTGAGTGTTTTGAAGCAGAAAACATTTAAAAAATATAAGTTATGAAACAATCGTCAATCGAATGGACATGATAAGCAGTTAAGACGGAGGACAGTGACTGTTTGTACCCAAATGTACACCAATGTCTTTTTTAACCAATCGGTCACGTTCACTCTCTTGTTGTTTGCAAGGTTTCCTAACTCAAATATTCGCCGATGTCCGGCAGTCTGACCTGCGTGGGTACCCATGATCACAGTGTACAATCGAGGCTCTTACCTCAATCTTGCACTGGGAGCTGGAGAGATTTAAGGGACGGTGCCCTCCCAGCCCCAAAATGGTGAATGACATCATGAGGACCGGAAACCGCCTTCATACTTTCATACGGTAACTGTTCTCCTATCATCGTTGTCTCTTGTATTTCTCCTCTAATTTAAGAACCGACTTGTTTGTAATCTATATAATACAAATCCATTAATTGATTCAGATGATACAATTTGAAATAATGTTCAAATAAATATAAGGTATAACAAATAAGAAACACATAACACATTAGAATTATACTAATATGCGCAGCGAATAACTAAACACGTGGAAACATAGCGTTAAGTCGAGTTAGACTTATGAACGAGGGACATGATTAGTTATTACTTTCTAATAAAAAACCGAGCTTATAGCAGCATACAGGATCAGCAATAAATATATATGCAATTGTTCGAGACAATAAGTTACTTCCGTTGATTAAAATGTATAATACTAGTACATTAAAGGATTCGCGTGTGTCGATAAAGAATGAGAGCGGATATAAATACACGTATTATTAAATAAAAAATAATAAATTCCTCGTTTATAACAGCGTCTCAAAATGCAAGTACATGTATATTCTTTCAGAGACGAGTACGAATTGAGCGACTCGCCTGACAATCGGATCGCAATGGACGACTTTCCCCTGGACGAATTCGTTCGACTTTTCAACGTATTTTGCCGTTCGCACGTTGATGTCAAGCTCGGCGAAAAGGAGTACGTCTGTACAACGAGGATGGACTGTTTTGGAGACGGCATACCGTCATTAAAGGTGCTATTCAGCATTCTGTATTTCTTTTCTTAAAGTAGAATAACTTACTCACTGACTAATTCACTGACTAATTCACTGACTAATTTACTGACTCACCCACTGACTCACTCACTGACTCACCCACTGACTCACTCACTGAATCACTCACTGACTCACTCACTGACTCACTCACTGACTCACTCACTGGCTCACTCACCGACTCACTCACCGACTCACTCACTGACTCACTCACTGACTCACTCACTGACTCACTCACTGACTCACTCACTGACCCACGCAAACATTGATTGATTGATTGATTGATTGATTGATTGATTGATTGATTGATTGATTGATTGATTGATTTATTGAGTGAGTGAGTGGGTGAGTGAGTTAGCTAGCGAGCGAATGAGTGAGTCAGTGAGTGAGTCAGTGACAGGTAAATTGATTCGTTCTGTCAGTAAGATGATCAGTCATTTAACAATTTATCAATTTATTCATTTGATGAAATATTCATTAATATATTAAGTCTGTCATATATGATTAGTTCATTAATTTTATTAATCATTCCTGTCAAATACATGATATGTATTGGTTTACTTATCCATTCCTGTATTTCCGTTCACAGACGTTCCTCCTCGACGCCGTTTCTACGAGCGCATTTCTTGTCACGTGTGGCGTTCTGTCTCACACCATCTTCAAAAACGAGCAAACATACTTCGTAACAAAGTACAATGGTCGGAAGATCAAACCAAAGGGCTCAATTTTCAGGTACATAGAACATGTTTTCGTGGTATTTGTTCATTTGTGCATTGTGTTTGTTTTATTATGAATTGTATTGTTGTTTTGTCTGCAATGGTGAATTTTGCTATATATAAGTTGTGTATACATGAATTAAATAGTGCTCTCTGTTTGATGCCAATAAATTATGCTCCTTTTTTGTTTAAAGGAAGTTTTTTAATTAGATTGGGGCATGGGATTATTGTCTATTTTTATATGATTCTCTGCAGAGATATTAGTTTGATACTTGAAGGTCACGTTTCTGCATTGAATGCCATACTTCAAACAAACGCAAGATCTTTGAACAAGCTCCTCTAATGCTAGCTCTTCTTATCTTACATTATGCTACTATCGTTTAACGTTCTACAGCAAGCATGTGCTTTCCTTTGTTGCCCTTGCGTGTAAAACGGGCCACTTATTGTGTATGAGCTTTCATACGAGCGATTCACGTTTACTTAGCTGTGTACAATGCACGTTCTAGTTGCGCTCGATTGGTCCTTTTCCGCTCGGGTACTACTTAAAAGTACCCCGGGTACTCTTAAGTATAATAAAAAGTACCCCGGGTACGGAAAATATACTAAAACGTTCCCGGGAATACTAAAGCTAAATAGGTCGTTGTNGAAGAGGTAAGCCGACTGTTGGTTTGTATGTTGATACTCCCTGGCAGTCACAAAAATAAACAGTTTAACCTAATAAGCAAACAGTTTGATGAAACAATTTGTGGAAGTTTTGTAAAAACTGACTTATCGTCAACTAATGTATCAGTTTGACCTAGCAATCCTTAATTCTTAAAGTATTGTTTATATTGAAAAAATTAAGACGATTTTCGCTGCCCTCGTTGCCTACAGAAACTCTTATATTTAGGTTTTGCGTATGCTCACAGACTTGTAATCCACAAAATTAGCAGACTCAACTAGAAAACTGAAATATTATATTATTGTTGTTCAAATATTAATTGATTGATTCCTCTTCACCTGAAAATTATTTTTGTGTTACCAACTCTTCTTTAATAACGTTTTTGTCCCCTACTGGTGAAACCGGAGGAGACTTATGGTTTGCGCTCTGTCTGTCTGTCACAATAATCTGGATCTTGCGATAACTTTAAAAGTTCTTCATATTTTTTCATGAAACTTGAAACATGGACAGATGGCAATATGGAAATTATGCACGTCATTTCATTTTGTTCCTACGTCAAGAATTCTGGTTGCTATGGCAACGAATAGACTAGAAATATTGCTGAAAATGGTGGAGTTTTACTGGTAGGGGACCATATTGCTTGGCAATAGTCTTGTTATAACTGTATTTTGTTTATGGTTTCCATCCTCCGACATTTCTGTACAATACAATAATTAAAATCATTTTATTCCTCATCTGTATATGTTAGTAGAGCAGACTCTAATTATGGATGCATATTTTGTAATTACAAAACAAATAACATTCTTTTACAATTTAATATTCAAATCCAATTTATCCATCACTTGTACTTATGAGTCTAACAAAACTCTTCATAAATATTTGTTAATCTTGTATAACGTTTTTATAACTATGCTATGTTTATGGTTTTCATCCTCCATTTTTATTCCTGTACAATTTACTCGTTTTATTCATCATTTATATATGTTCATCTTAGGAGCAAAACTCTTAATATGGTAGTTGAATATTTTGTTATTGTAAAATCATTTTTTGGAAAATGTAATATTTAGATTCAATTTATAAATCATCTGTATATATTAGTCAAACAATTTTTTTATTATAGTTGCATATATTGTTACTTGCGAAAAATCACACTTTTTTATGGTATGTGTGATTATCTTTACGCGATGAAGATTATATTTAGCTAAATGGAATTGTATTCACGTTGACATAATAATATGTACATATATATTTAACTATTTGTGAATGACAAAAACCGGTAAAGTTTACATCAATAAAACATTCTGTCTCTGTCTGTCTGTCTGTCTGTCTGTCTGTCTGTCTGTCTGTCTGTCTGTCTGTCTGTCTGTCTGTATGTCTGTCTGTCTGCCTGCCTGCCTGCCTGCCTGCCTGCCTGCCTGTCAATCTGCCTGCCTGCCTGCCTGTCATTATCGAACATTTTAGTACAATATTTGCTTACCTCTTTTCCTGCTGACACAATTTAGCAAGCCAGAATATGGGCTGTGTCATATGAAGGTCTTCCAGACCAGTTGTGCAGTTTGGTCAGGAGCTAATCTGTCTTCTATTAAATCACACAAGGTTTGTTGGTTTCATGAGCTGTCAGAGAAATTCAAGACCGGACTGCACGGATGCACTGTGCTGACCACATATAGCATATGACCCCTTTTTTTCTTGACACGGCTCATATGATTACTCAAAACCAACAAAGCGCTACATGCCTTCCGATTTGAAACCTGGAACCTAAGCTAATGTTATTATATGTTTTCTCCAATGTGTTACGTTTAATTACCACTTGAAAAAGCAATAATTTAATTTTGAAAAGTGAGCTGTATCCAATGGTAAGAATAGGCGAAGAACTGCAGTACCCTCAGTGCTTTGATTTCAATATACCGGGTTCCATCATTTTCTTGTATATGACTTTCAGGCTGGGGTCAATAGCAGTGACTTTGAGCAAGAGTACCTAGCTTTGAGGTCAGCTGTGATGGGCTTTGACAAGGCCCACTCCATGGCGCAACTGTTGCGGTGAGTAAGCCACCCTTGCATACCATGTGCATAAATTGACCGACCACTATTGGATTAAAAATAAAGGGGCAATTTTCTTCGACAAACACTGTTGACAGTATGCACATATTTTTACAAATCATTTCTGTCAAACAAAGAGCTCCAGGGTGTTTAATTGGTACGCATTATACATCAAAGCCTGTTGATAGGTCAATTGTATATGTATCTTCTAAGAGAAACTGGAATAAACCGGGGCCCGTATTCCCCAATCCTTTCTTAGACTAAATCCTAAGAAAAACTAAGATCCAAGAAAAATTACTTCCGATTTTTATTAATTACATGATTCCAATGAAGATTCCACCTTGCTACTCAAAGGTCTTGTGATCGACCCCACGTTTGGGACCATTCCCAGGATAGGGACTTAAAAGTATCTATATTCAATTGTCAATTAATACAATCAAGCTATAATAAATAGGATGAAACTGTAAAAACATGTAAAAAGAATACTTATGATACAATTAAGAGAAACATTTTTGGGGAGATTGCCTTCTGCAATTCACCCCATAGGTAACATAATATACATACAAACCAAAGAATAAAGTCCGTTACTGCAGTTAACCTAACTTTGCATCCAGATTCTGCATTCGCAAACAAAATAGCTCCGATCGCATGGTATTAGTATTAATGCGCCACAAAACACTGTGACGAAGTACATCGGTATTTTCCGTTGCAAACATTGACCAATCAGAAGATGTCAAAGCTATCGGGAATTGTTTGATTGTTTTAATAATACATATTGCGGAGACGAAGTGTCCGCCCGGCTAGCGCTGTCGGTAGAGCACGAGACTGTTAAACTCGGGGTCGTGGGTTCGAGTACCATGGTAATACTTTTTTCCTATTATTGAATGGATTTACTTAATTCTTGGACAGAACACCCGTTTGGAAAGACCTTTCTGTTGACTTTTTTACCTTGACCCCTGGTTGACATTGACCTTTAGTATCCAATTGCTCAAAAACTAACATTTTCCGTATCTTACTTGATACTAAATGGATTTAATTTATACTTTGACACACACGGAGGCCCGTGTACTTAGGCAAGAACGATCCAGAAACCTTACTTTACTAATTAGAAATTACTGCAATGCTTGTCTTTATCAAATCTATGTCAAGTTTGGAACTGGGTAAGTGTATTATATCTTCGCAGTTTAGGTATCAATTGGCAAATACGACAATGACTTGTTTTAAAAAGCAGCATTTACATTTAACCCCAATAGCTAAATCATATAATGTTGACAGCCTGTCATCCTTCCTTACTTCCATCTGTTTTCTTCAAACAACTGAAGGTGATTGGTTGGCATCACGTTGTATAGTGTTTTAACGACCACACAATTTGAGCAAAATCGCCTAACCAGTACTTTGAGTACTTTGATTTATGTATGCTGTGATTTGCACATATGATATTATATCATGTCCGGCAAAGGAATAAAAATTAACATATTGTTATGCGCTTATAAAGAAATTGTAATTATACCGAAACTAATAATTTCTTAATTAAACGGTGCACTATTCTTACCCTGGGAACTTTACTCTCATTAGCATCTTTTAACTTTGGTCAACCTATCACTGCACTTTAATAGAGGCTAATGACTAAGCCTGATTTTAAAATATTGACCTTTGAGTGTTTATCTTATAGCAGAACAAATGAAGTAAAATTTCCTTGTGACATAGGCATTTGATTTCAGGTGCCAAGTGAACGGTAAGATGTTCTGGCTGTGTGAGGACCATAAAATTGAAACCCGTAGCAAGAAGGAGGCACGGTACCAGGGCAAGGGTATCACACGGAAGGAGTCAATGCCAATATCAGGTATGTAGGATATCACTATCATAGTATCATACAGGAACAGTCCATTCCAATGTCAGGTATGTAGGATATCACTATCATACGCCCTACGTTGTTTTTGTATTGTCCCGGCGGCCTTATAAAGGTGATTTCTGGTCAATAGACCAATCTTGATGAAACTTTGGATACAGCTAGCTTGCATGGAGACGTTGTTGGGTTTGTAATTGGAACTTGTCACTTAAATGTTACTGTTACTAAAAATAGAACAAATGTTAAATCTAAATACTTAGCTTGTTTTTTTATATTAAAGTTCTGTCTTTGGGTAGCGTACAGACAGGCCTTGTCTGGTATCGTATTTTGGGCCAGTAGATTTAAGTATGTTACACATAACACTCCAGGTCATGGTTACTGTAACTAAAACTAAAAAAAGGTTTCTGGTCAATAACTTGAGTGTGGGTGTTCGTAATGTGCTGGAATTTGTTGTGTAGATGGCTTTCATGCAAACCTAGCATTGGAGTAATTTTGCGCCATTTGGGGCAAGGTCACTGCTACTAAAATAGATTCCTTTTAATATGATTAGTATGGATGGGCACGTTGCACTCAAGTTTGTTGGTAGGTAGCTTACCCGCAGACATAGCGTGGAACCGCAAACTTATTTTAATTAGTTATTTTAGCTAAACATAAACAAACTGGTTTCATGGCATATACAACTTTTCTTTCGACACGTCAATGTCAAACGTATATGTGCCTATTGCAAATTCGTTTATGTGGATTTAAAATATATGTCACTAAGTCAAAATGAAGAAAAAAATTGTAAACAATATAGAGGTCGTATATTTTTTAATCTTCGTGAAAATTGGTCCAAATGATATCTTTATCAAAGTTTGAAAAGATAAATGTGATGTGAAATGCTATGTATATAGGTCTCATTGAAGAATAAGGTTGTTTTTACTTCAAATTGATTGTTCAATCTTCAAGAAACTTAGTCAGAACATTTGTTCATTTTATCATTTCGTTAAACATCATGGCCAATATGTGTATAACATGTGTAAATATATTTCACATTCAATCCAGACATACCTGAGACGTATGCAAATGTTGAACAAGAGACTCCAGTGAATCAATCAAAAGACTCCAGTCAGAAGAAGATCTTCCGGAAGCATCTGAGCAAGCAGCAACCACCAAGCTTGAAGAGACAGACGAGTCAGATGTGTAGTGTAATGTAACCGCCTTGCACACATGGCCAGTCAGATGTGTAGTGTAATGTTACTGTCTTGCATGTATGACTAGCACGATGTGTTGTGTAATGTAACCGTATTACATATATGGCCATCCATATGTGTTATGTAATGTAACGTCAGCATCGTTCCGTGCTGTTAATTTGGGAATGAAAAAGGTGACTTTTTATTTGAATTTCAACAAAAAGATATTGACAGGGTAAATGTTAATTGAATTACTTAATCATTCCAAAACGATACATACAAAACAAACATTAAATAAAATTAAATAAATAAAACAATATTCATTTTAGTTAATTACATTTTCCGAACGTTATTGTACATTTTGCTTAACAAACTGAAAAATTTACGAGTGTGAACAGTTTTGGCATGATTCCTACAAATAATGAGGCAAATCGTTGGACATGGAATGAATCAAACTGCTTTCAGCGGTTTCTTTAACGAACTCTTCTCCGGAAACCACAAGAAAAATCCTTCTTGGTCTAAAAACAGAATGTTTTGGTTATAAATACTTACAAATGTGTTGTTTACGTTGCAAATGTTGCATTATATTCAAACTAGCAAAATAGCTCTTCTTACTAAGAAACAATTATTACAGATATATGTTCATTTATTGATCAAACGAAGTCAGCTGATTAATAAAGCGCTCGTATTGCTTGTAATTGATTATCGAGCAATAACCTTTATTACCGAGATAGCGTTTGAAATACTGACCAAAATGAAAAGCATATTGTAGTGTAGCGCGTCAGCTTTTTCTTCAAAGGTAGGACATTTATTTTTAATCTTTATATTGTTATTTTAATGATTTGAAACTATTTTAAACTCAACAGTTGTGTCGGTAAATTCATAAAGCTACACTTTTACAAAAATACGTGAACACGTAAATTAAGATTGTGATCATTATTTGTGTTACCTTGGATATGCTCGATTGCATCGTTTGATTTTATTGCCTTTGTTTCGGAACAACACATAAGGCATACTAGTTTAGATGTTTTAACACATTTAAGTATGGTACTTATTTAGAATGATTTGTCTTGTATTTTTTACTACTATTAACTCTTATTTATTAGTTTTCAATCATTGACTTGTATAAATGCAATCATTGTGATTTACTTTGTATCACACTATTTTGTGATATTACATTTTGTTTTCTGTGATATACGCATTTTTATACCCCCACAAACGAAGTTTAGGGGGGTATATAGGAGTGAGCTTGTTTGTCGGTCTTTCGGTCCGTATTGGTTGTCCGCTCTCTAACTCAAGTTGTTTTCATCCGATCTTCACCAAACTTGGTCAGAAGTTGTATCTAGATGATGTCTAGGTCAAGTTCGAATATGGGTCATGCCGGGTCAAAAACTAGGTCACGGGGTCACTTAGTGCGTTTTAAACATTGAGCATTCTGTGTCAATGTGGCATGTGGGGGTATTCGTCACGTCTGTGACAAAGCTCTAGTTCACTCATATTTAATATGACTCTTCGTTTGTTTGTTGATGTACAATGGATTTAACTTATATGCATATGAAATGATACATTTATTAACAGATGAATTGATCACAAAGAGGTTTTGTGGCCACTTTGGGTATTCTAAGTGCTTCTGTTTGATAAATGACACATTCTGGGGTACACACATTCTGAGGTACACATACAAAGTTACTACAGATAAAATCAAGTGGGTTTCACTCTTTAATTTGGCGAGCACTTAGTCTTGTATATTGACGGGGTTCCTCTAAAATAATTACTTAATAAATGCTCTAAATAAATGCTAGTAAAACAATCAGTAAAGCAAGATTGATTGCAGTTTATTTATTGTCCATAAATTATGCACTTTATGCTTAATAAACTGTTTGAAAATGTGTTGGAAATAGTTCAAATTTTCCAATTAATAACAGTTTTGGCAATATTACTAAAAATAGTGAGGCAAAAATGCTGTAAATTGACTGAATCAAACCGTTTGCAGCGGCTTCTTGACCAAACTCCTCAACATCAACCACAAGAAAAATCCTTCCTGGTCTGAACAGAGAATATTTGGTCAGTAATACTTAAAATGATATTTTGTTACGATTGCGGTCGTTGTAAGTTTACTAGTAGTGATGCTTTTATATTTAACAGCTTTAGTGATATTATTGTTAGCTTTTGTTTGACTGTTGCCTACGGATCATAGTTGTTTGCATTTCCTTTCTAAAAGATGTGCAGTTAATGATTACAAATGCTTCGATTCTGTCCAATTATAAGAATGCGATAATTATCCTTCACATATTTAGTTCATTATTGACGTCTCCATATCTGTTGTAAATAATTGTTTTGTTTTAATTTTATTCATCGTGATTTACAATTACATTTGGTTTTCTGTGATAATCTCCTTTTTTACATTTATTTATACATGGTGTTTTTGTATTTATTTATATCTTTTTGTATTAATTGTTTGCATAGTGATAAAGAATTCTCTCAAATTGCTATGTCTCAAATAATTTACAGTTGTCATTATTATGCCCCCCCCCTTCGAAGAAGAGGGGGTATATTGTTTTGCTGGATGTCGGTTGGTCGGTTGGTCGGTCGGTCTGTGTGTCTGTCGGTAGACCAGTCCGTTTCCGTTCAATAACTTTAAAACGGATTGACTTATTGGCTTGATACTGCATTGGCCTTGGACAGTATACTATAGATGACCCCTATTGAAATTGGGGTCACTAGGTTAAAGGTCAAGGTAACAGTCACAAAATGTGTGAAAATCCTTTCCGATCAATAACTCGTCAACCAGTTGACGGATTGACTAGATACTTAACATGTGCATTGGCCTTGGACAGTAGATGACCCCTATTGAAATTGGGGTCACTTGGTCAAAGGTCTATGTCACTGTCACATTAGGTGTGAAAATCAAGGCCCTGTTTGGGGGGAGGTGGGGGGGCATATGCCTCCGACCGCGGAACTCTTGTATACATTTATTAATCATAGCATTGAATAATCCCAAATGCCAAATGTGCCAAATTAATGTTTTCTTCCCGCTAATAAGTGGCTTCCGTTCATTACATTAGTTTTGAAAAAAGGTCAATTTCTTTTTTTTAATGCATGATATATTTTTTCGAAAGAAAATTCTTTTTTTCCAAATTTCAAAACATTTTAGTAGGTTTTTCTCCATTATCTATCCAGTCTGAACGGGAACGTATAAAGCAACCCTTAAAAGTTTCCTTTCTGATAGTGTCTAGGCCATTTTGTACTGTAGTTAATAGTTCCCTATTGTTTTCAGTCAGTGATTGTTCTAATACTTCATTTTTTGATAGTAATATACTTTCACGTGTTCTGATTAATTTTGTTTTTTGAATTGAGTAAGAGATAGTTTTGCCGGTGGATCGGATGGTCTGTCTATCCTAAGACTATTTACATGCTGCGGTTGAGACTTTTAGATGTTGCGTAGACTTATGAAACATATCTCATTAATTCTTCCATATATCAATAGTATGTATTGCATCTTTTCTAAACGTAAGAAATCATGTCCAAAAGAGGTCATATTGCTCAGTTTGTATTGCTCTGACAAACATGTATGCAAAGACAAGTAAATAAATAAAGATTTTTTTGAAAAGTTAGTAAACTTATATGTAATTTCGTAATACATGGATAAAAAATAACTGTTGTCAATCAAGAAACTCCCAATATATATGAAATTTGCAAAATATGTTTACTTGATTTTTTTTTGCATTTTGGATTCAAAGTCAGAATTCATTGTTTTGTACAACTTTGTGTAAAAATTATGTTTTTGTTAAATAATGTCCATTATTAATGCTTCTAGCAATGTAACATAATTGGGTTTAATGATGTTTGGATATTGTAATCATAGTTAAAGTGTAGTTGTAAATCTTAAATATTGTTCGTTAAGAATCACTTATTATTAGTGGGTTATAAATAAATAAGTATTTCAGTAAAGTATTAAACGTGTAAAACGATAGAAGGAAGTTAATAGTAATTCATTTTGTGATCTGATAGTATTAACCCAATTACAACATATGCATGTGGTAAAATAAGTCTAATCATGTACATGTCTTGATAAATTGTGTGTACATACATGTTTATGATTGAATATAATCTTTGAAACATGAACCCAATTCATGGGATTAATCGTGCGGAACCTACTTTAGTCAAACCTATGACAAGCGGCAAACAATTGCAAGTAACATAAATCGTGCGGAACCTACTATAGTTAAACCTATGACTAGTGGCAAACATTTGCAAGTATCATGCATGAATTCGACGAATTCCCAAAGACGGCGCTAGGGAAATGACAACAAGGTGAGAACGGAATGTTGGTAGCACTTTTTGTTGATGAAAGTTCGCTGAGTAGGTATCTTTCGTTAGTTCTCGACGAACTGAAATCAATTAAGGCTGATACAAGTCGAACTGAAACAATACTTGCTTCCAAGTTTGAAAACAGCACACACAAAATAAAGATGTGGAAGTGATCGTCTATGTTTAATAAATAATAAGTATATGCTGAAATCCCTGGCATATCGGGCGATAGTCAGTGAAGACAGAAAAGAAAATACTTGTATTGTTTAGCATTACCAAATCCCACGTTGCAAGCTGCTTTAACGTAGTTCGCGCGACAATAAATGACAATTTTAACATTGATTCTGACAATATGTATCGGTTTTGAATTTTAAACGATCGTTCAATGTCAATTATCGTCAGTTTCCTTGACTTTCCTGGCGATTAAATGATAATTAATGGTACCTACAGATAAATGGTACGAGATATTCCATATATTTAGACTATCCTTTTTAAATTGGACTTGTACAACAGCGACTGTAGCGAGAATCTCATAGAATACCCAGCTAAACTGGTACATAAGAAGCAGGACGAATTTTAGACTGGTTCTAGCTTCTTTGCAAAAGCGGGCTTATGAACATTACTTTGACCCATTTACTTATGCAACACACATTGGCACATGATCAAAAAACATGATTTGTTTGGCACATCTGTGCTTAATTTCACAATGAAACTTAAAGTGCCTGTCAGTCAACCAACGGTTAAAGAGGCAAACGCGTCGTTCTTTCGATTCAAACCAACATCCCAAATCAACAAGCCTTCTCGGCCATCAGCGACATATGAACCAACCGTAGCACTGGCCCCTGCTTTTTCAGCTGCACTACACGACACATGAACATCATTGACATCAAAGGTCGATGAACGTACGCTACATTCTTATCCTTGGCTCCAACAGCCGATAATTAAACCGATTGAACCTAATCGCCGCGCAAAACAGGTTCACTAACACGAAGTGACGTCAGCAAGTTAAGTCAGCGCGTGCACTCAGTGGCAGCCGCGCAAAGTAATGAACTGTATAAAAACGAAGCAATCACAATAAAATCGCCTTCAGCGACCCCAAGGAACAATCAACACACTAGCTGCTAAGAAAACTTGTTCCAGCCGAGAAATAAACCGATTGAACCTCATCGCCGCCCAAACCAGGGTCACGTACACAAAGTGACGTCAGCATCAGCGCGTGCACTTAGCGGCAGCCGCGCCATGTAATGAACTGTTTTACCACAAAGAAATCACAAGGCAATCGCTTGCAGCGACACCAAGGAAGCCCAACACACTAGCTGCTAAAGATTTTAATATTAAAAATGCTAGCTCTTCGAAGACGACATCTCTAAAGACTAGAAGCTAGGCAATTGCTGTACTTTAATTGAACAGTTCCTGTCGTTGACTCTCATTACCAACTGCTGTGAAAGTCAATGCGTGTACGTTAGCAGATTTCTTCTTTTACCAATGTCGCTTAATGTTCTTCACTTGGTCCCAAACTGCAAAGTGTCCAGTCAACTATCTGGAGGCTCTTAACCACAACCTGTGGCTTATCATTGGGTGAATGTTTGGTCAAATAGAAACGTCTATGTTTTTTTTTCTCTTTGTTGAACACTATCCATTTGTATTTGATACTAGGCACTTGTTTAAAAGAATACAAAGATAGGACAGTTTTTTTTTGCAAATTAAGTAAAGATCGGAAATACAAATGTCAGTTTGCTTACTTTTTGCAAATTCTACATCAGAAAACACATTCGAATAACTTGAAAACGGAAATTTTTCGTTGCGCACTTGCTGGACCGGTTTAAATCTAACTTTGAAATTCAAAATTCTAAGCAACACATGCAGAGTGACAAATGGTTATTAACAAATGCAATTGTAAAATTGATGGTGTAAAACTAAATTTTTAATTAATTACCATAATTAAAAACTACACTTGTGTGGTTCGTTTCATTCATTTGTAACTTGCCTATTGCAATTGAACAAACATAATTGCTAAAATGGAAGTTGAATTTAAGAATTTGTATTTCCACATTTGTTTGTAAATTGACACTTTGTTTGATAATTTGCTATGACAAAGTAAGAAATATAACCAAATAATAGAAACAATTTAGTTAAATGTATAAATTGAATTGTAATTTGGAATACATATGAATTTATAGAAAAGCATTTGTACACAAAATAGTGAAATACATCAAACGAAGATTTACTTCAATTTCCTACCGAAATGTACAGTCGAACCCTATCGCCATAATGTGACAATCTTAATAATAATCATCAAGTAGTTGTGTCGTTGTTCATTTCCGAGTGCCGATGGTCATTGTTGAACGTCGAATGTAGTGTTGAGTTGATTGTCTGCGACTCAAAGGGATAAAGACGACATATATTACTACACTTTACGAATTCAGTTATTATTGTTTAATCGAATCAATAACAATTGACCCGTCTAATAAATAACAAAACGTACCTTAGCAAGTTTGAGCGATCGCATTAGCCAGTTATTTGCTCGACGAACTGCCATGCGTGTTTGTAAAACACGTGTACGAACAAAACCAAAGATTACACACAAAAAAAATCAAGCACGTACTAAAAAATTATAACATTACTGATTATTTGATAATTATTATCGAAATTCGAAATATCGAAAGCATAAATCAAGTTTTCAAGTTTTACAAGTTTTATTTAACAAACCATCCAGAAGGCCAAATGCCCAAGTGGACATAGTAAGCATTCAGTGTTTACAAAACAAATAGTTTATGATTAAATAAATGATAATACATTTCATTGCAATATTACATACGGATAATTATATTTACAACTATCGATGATATATATGTTATTAAATATGTGTTATAACTACCAAATTCTAATGGAGCTTATTAATTACAACCAAATATCAAATGTGTATCCATTATTTCTTCTTTCTTTTATTCAATATATCATATCGACTATAATCGATGGTCATCATTTTATTTAGCAAGCAATCGGCATCGATATAGTGACTCTGTGCGTATATTGTTCAATACTGCTTCAGCATATAAAAACACTGCACTGTGCGTCTGACGAACCTACTGTTTTGCAGACAGTAAACCGGTTACCCTAGTGTATGCTCAACAACAGTGTATATTTAAACAGAAATATAATACGAAAACAGGAAGCTTGCTCACAAGGAATTTTGGTAATTCATTTTTGATTTTGTGAAAACGTTCAGTAGTCGCAGATACCTCGAGTTGATAGCATAACATACCGAAAATAACACACGATGAACGCATGTTTCCCGCAAGATTTCATAGAATGCTACATTACGAACTGGATTTGGCGAACAGTCCCTGTTCTACTGCTTGCCATAGGGACGTTAGGCAACATACTGAATATCGTCATCTTGCTCCGGAAGCGCTTGCGGCAGCATTCGATATCAGTGCACCTTCTCTTCCTCGCCGTCGCGGACCTGACGTTGCTATGGACGTCCACATTCTCTCACATGTATCAGCAAGTAAACCGCTTCAACGTAAGGAACAGTAGCGGGTTCCTGTGTCCGGCCTTTCCATGGATAAACTACGGAATCGCGGGCTTTTCCGTGTGGCTTCTTGTAGTGGTGACAACTGAGCGAGTCCTTGTGACTAGTTCATTAGCCTTGTCAAATAAAAAGTTGAGTAACAAAGTGGCTTTCATCATCTCTTGTATTTTACTCGTCCTTTGCTTGCTGTTTCCATCACATTACTTTTTCGGTTTTCGTTTGGACACGTTTCCTAAACAAACTGGCAATTTCACAAATTCGACCGAAGTGCGCACTGTGTGCGTCAAGGTCTCAGCTACGTTTGAGCACTTCTACCAGAAGGTATGGCCAGTTATGATTATGACTGTGCTGAACATTTTACCTACGGTACTAATTGTGTTTGGAAATCTTACCATTATCATAAACCTCGTGCGACATGCGCGCAATATGGCCCGAGTGCATCCGGAAAGTCGAAACGAAGAGATAAGAAACAACCGACGGAATAGGCCATTGTACAAGATGTTGTTTCTGGTTTGCGGCTGCTTCGTTGTGACCAACCTTCCGTACAATATCTATCTGCAGTTCTGGGACCGCATAGACGTGTCCACACCTTGGGGTCTGGCAAGGAGAAACATGTATGACGCCATCTTTCTCTGTTTAGCGTATTGTAACTTTGCTTTGAACTTCGTGCTTTATTTTGTCAGTGGGACATTGTTTAAGCAAGAATTTCGCGCGCTGATGAATGAGTTTCTAAGCTTAGTACGGAAGTGTTTGTGTTTACAAACATTTGTGACAGATGCTTCAACAATCACCAATTTACGCTGGTAATGCGGATACTTCGATAACCGATGACACATCGATAACAGAGAAAAACAAAAGCCATGCGCGAGAGGTAATTTTTTTTTTAAAGTTATATCCTTAAGATTAGTTTTTAAGACAAGGAACATGGTCTAGGTAATAATTGGTGTATCTTTGTTTTGGGAAGAACAAACTGACGGAAGAATGGTAGATGGTTGCCCCAAAAATAGAAAATTCGGTCGGGAAACAGCATGAACTGGATCAACAGTAAACATTTGAACAAAATTAAACTTACAAGAAATTTTGCAAGAAATTTAATTTTAAAGTAATTACTATGCATCCAATACAGAAATTATAATAGTATTCAAAGAAATATAAACGATGATTGAGCATGTTTAATAGGTGGTTTTCATAAAGTTGCAGACACTTTGATTCCCGATAAAGGCCATTTCGGATAACGGAGACTTTCAACAAATTGGGCACTCTGATAACCGAGTTTTATCTTCTGCCTGAAATGCATTACTGTATATTCTGGCTATTCTTACCAAACATTTTGAAGTACGAATCAATTTGATTAGTCAAGCACGACATATTGAAAATATGTGCATAACGTAATTACAAACACATGTGAAGTATAACCAATGGCGTTGTTCGTTTTCAAAAATCACATTACCAATAATTTATACTACTTATATTATAATTGCAATTTTAAATAATATTTAAATGCTTATTTGGGAAGAAATGTATTTCAAGTGACGACCGGAAATAATTGTCTACATATTGAACGTGTTAAAGTGTTAACTTGAGCTTCAGAGAGATGTAAATACAACAGATCACGTGGATCAACACGATCGTGTGTACTATTATTAATAGCAGGGCTCTATATAACGGGAGTAAATGGGTCTTTTAGAGGCAAAAACACCTTTTTTCTTCATAAAATCCTATGTTGTTGGTGCTCATTAGAATCGCATCATCACGACAATACTAATGCGTAGCCACAAAATAAACAAGAAATATCTTTTACAAAAAAGATATTCGGCGTATATCCTGACTTTGAAATAAAGCTAGAAAATTGATGTTTCAAAGTTATTAAATAAGAAACAAAGATTTTAGTAGTGTTGTGTTCTCTAAACCAAATACTGGTGTTCGTAAATACAAATTTTACTACATCAGATCACGTCATATGTGTCCTCACATGGTTTAGTATGCTTCGCTGCTGATATTAATTTCTGAGTGGCAGTTTTAGCAGAGTGATGTTTAATGCAATGCTATCTAATATAAAGTAAATGGCCTTAGTACCTTCATTAGCACATACTGACCTATGCTTTATATCAACCGTTTCGCTAGTAAAAAAACAGCGGTATTTTAAATTGTTTAAGCTCATATACTATGCGTAGATCCGGTGGTTGGGTGACTCGAATAATGAAAAATGTATGTTCATATTTTCTGTACTCATCAGACATATCAAATAAGTTTTATATTTATCTTTCACATTTATACAAAATCATAATCATATTCAAAAGGGATGAGAAAATGTTTTGGTAATTCGTTTGTAATTTACGTCATTACATATTTTTATTTATTGCCTGATTACTATACAAGTATTAAACAGCGAATTCTGCGTTTCTGATTCACTAAAAAGAGTGTGTTATATCAGGTAAAAAGTGTCGAGTTATCGGGAATCGAAGTGCCATTCTCTTTTAGATGATCGGTTAACGAAGTGCCCATGAGAACTTGGCATCGTACTCTTTAAGCATTTGAATTTCCTCAAATACGTTAGTAAACTAAAATGTAACATGTTGTAACATTACTGGGCATATTGATCATTTATTTGGAAAAGTAAGCACGTTCTTGATTTATTTCAAAGTCTTTTTATTTTGTTAAAATATTTACTGATAATCCAATTCATGCTGATTATCGATGGAATTGTATCGCCTTTATATATATATATATATATATATAATCCATCGGTTTATCCGCGAATTTCTTTCTTCGCAATGCAAAGTGCTTTACCATTTATCGACCTAACAATGTTCCTTGTCTGAAAACCGAATGAATCGAACATACATGCAAAAAAGCTGAAGAAGTCACCTCTCGCGCGTGGCTTTTGTTGTTCTCTGTTATCGAAGTGCCATCCGTTATCAAAGTATCCGCATTCCCGGTGTGCAATGGTACCCATGTACTGACTAGTTTGAGATAAGAAAGCTAGACGTCTGCTTCGCATATAGATGTTATACGTGTGTCTATTCAAATCAAATAATCAAAGAAAATGCGTTTTAAGGATTTATGTGTATTTTATTGCGTTATATTAAAAAAAAAAAATTATCATGGCGACAGTGTTGTTTTGGGTGTAAGTATATTATAAATGTAATGGTTTGAACGTAGTTACCGCATATCATGTTGTTTATTAAAATGTGTGATGTTGTTGTTGTTTTAAATTAAACTTACTCTTTGTAATTATAGTTTCACCTCAATAAAATGTAAAATAATAAATAAATCGTACAATTATTCTGTAAACTTTACAAATAAAAGAAATTTTTAAACTTACGTTTTTAATTTATAAAACGTAAATTAACAATAACAAAAACAATTTCAATAACGATATAATCGATAATACTCACAATTGCAATGTCCTTTGGAGAATCTACAATTTAGAAATACATGGGTTCTGTTTATTAAGTCAGTTGTAATCACGTTTGGTCATAACAATATATGGACTAACCAAGATGTTATTAATCAACTGTCGATCAGAAATTGCAGACCTTTTTATAAACGAATTGATATTAAGTAAAGAATCCTCGAGCAAAACCACATTTTAGAGATATTTCAAATCAACGTTTGCATACAAAATCTACTAATTGAGCGTATAAAGCCAACACTTACAGTGTTAAAATAAAACGTGTCTATTGATTTATGGTAACTTGAACAATGCCCCCATTGGACCAAAGACGTTATGAGCATTGTATAAAGAAATTAGATGAACAATTCAACTTCTTATTCGAATGTGAACTCTTGTACTCAGACAAAAACAGGCTAAACAAACTTTATTTTAAGGCATCCAAATACATTTAAATTAATCATAAAAGCAACTAAATTGAAATTAATAAACACACCAAAATCTTACTTGTATGCGTTCGTTATACGTGTGCATACTGCGAAAGATTGGACTATGGCGAATGATGATCTAGTTTCAATCAACCTTACATATACATTCACATGTATTCAATATTAACAACAAAACTATAGTCTCTGTGATATCATTATCACAGAGGGTGCCGATCTGTATGTATTTCGTTGGGCCTGTATTCTTAATATACTATGAATGTGCATGTTCTATGTTATTTGTCTTTTACATACATCTTTTAAAACATTTACCTTTATTTATGTCTTATACGTAACGTGTGCTTATATGATACAGTATGATTTTAAATACTCATATAAAAATAATATAAGTATTTTAATATGTTTATAATATTGAATGCTCGTCTCTACGTTTAAAATATCACGATTGTTTTTCCAAATTAAGTCATTATTGTATATTAATTTATATAGGTGAAATAATACTGGGTATCCCTAGGTATATCTTTGTATACAGCGTGCTTGAATATTTTGATATGTGTTTCATTAACATCATTGTTATTTGTAATTACTACTTCTCACATGTTTCTATTGACATCAAATATTTGTGAAAAGCAATTAGGTCGTTTTTTTCCTACAATATGCGATGTTCTGCAACTTTCTTCTAGCTTCTTGATAATTATGTTCATATGAATGAGTTTCGGATTGTATATAGCGCATTTTATATTTCCAATTTTATGTATTCCATAATGTATCTAAATGCAAATGTCATTTTGAATGTTCAGTGGTATGAATGAATAAACGGTGTTTGACTTGACTAAAGGTCTTTAATTGCCGCTAAAACACATTACTGCAAATGGCGGTTCGATGATAATAATGAATAGCATTGCAATTTATTCGTTATATGCATTATATACAACTTTCGCGTCGGGCCATGAAATGTAAATAATGTGTTATGATGAAAACACACTATATTTACAAGGCGTACAAACCCACCCCTCTATTGTCGAACACATATCTTTTGATAAATATAATTATTATAAACCAGTTGCATGTATTCATACATATCGATATGTATTGTTGTTTTATTTGTTAGAATTATTCCCCTTACCGATATTTTCATCGTTAAGGTGAGTGCTTCAACACGTATTCATTCACCGACATATACGTTCGTATTTGCATTCCGGGCAATAGGACTTGTTCCTAATTCAAAATTGGCTTTCATATGTTGAACATGTAAACGGCATATTCGTTTTTTCATTCGAGTGTTCCCTTTAGGAGAAATTGTATCGCTACAACATATTTATTTTATGCTTTCCGGTGGTTTATAAAGAAATGTCAGTGAATTAATACTGATAATTCACTGTTTCAAACAGTGAAAATTAACAGTGAAAATTATTGATAATTTTCATTGTTTTACAGGAACTATTAAAAAACAATAATCATTTGTAAGCAAAAAATAAAAATAAAATGAGTTGGATTTGGTGTAATATCGATTTTAATTCATGATCACTTGTGAATTAAAATCTATATTCCACCAAATTAAACAAATATCCTCTATATCATGTTGTCGATTGCTGAAACTGGAATGTAACAACTCATATTCAGATCAAGATTTTTATCAGTTTTCAAATTGTACTTTTTTACCATTAATACTTTAGAAACATCAACGGCTCGCATTACTTAACCTACCCGACAACAATTGATACCTCAGCAACTCGTATTATCGTCTGGGAATGATACGGGGGAAAAAACATTTAGGGATTTAAGTGTCAACACTGTGTTCTGGTTTATATGTCCCGAGTGCAACCGCTTATACGACTTACTGCCAATTGTGGGAAACGTTATTTGGGCCTATTAGTTTTGTCTTAAATTTTGGAATATTAAAATTAAAGCAAAAGGATAAAATTGTCCATGTGTACGTTTAAGTTTATTTTAATTATCATATTTGATCTGCAAACAATTGCAAGTCATTTGCAGTTTTGCAGACGTGCACTATAAATTATACTCAGTAAATGCGAAATGTCAATTGTTCTTACTGATAATTCGTCACGCGTGAACGAACATTCTAAATTATTTTTTTCGGAACACTTCTTAATTCGTCGAATTAAATAAAGGGAATACAAATTGACAATTAAGAATACAATATATAACAATTTGCTGATGATACCTATATATTATTCGACAGGTCAGAAGAATCATTGAATACTGCATTACTGCACTCGTTTTCACAATATTCAGGCAGGAACATGACCGTTGAAAAAACACTTCTTCTCTGGATAGGCCTTTATACCGCACAAGATCCTAAAAACAAGGTGTAAACTAGTTTGGTGATTTACCCAATTGTAACTATTTTGTTTAACTGTCGATGTTGATCTACATAAAATGATAGAACTAAATTAGTATGACACACTAATTTAATAAGCATATATCATTGCCCATTGGAACATAATAGATATAGCTCTTTAAGGTAGAACAACTGTTGTTAAGACCTTGATACTTCCATGTTTTATTCAGTAAGTCTGTATCTTTGCCACAACCCGGAAATGTTATGTGTAATGATTTAAACGGTAAACTGTACAAATTTGTTTGGCAGGGACCTAAACAAATACAATGCCCATGGACACGTGTTTAAAAAACGAATAATACATATATTAAATGGTTACACACTAAGATTATCAACAGAATATAGAGAAAAAACTCACGCCATTTTATAATTGGTTTGTCAGATAGTCATGCATGCATTTGTTTGCGAAATGTCAGAGGAATCAATTACCTATTAATTCTGAGATTGTAACACAGAACACATACCTATTTAAGATATTTTGGATAGTTTAAAAACGCAAAGAAACACAAAGTA
Organism: Dreissena rostriformis; assembly: GCA_007657795.1. Classification (NCBI taxonomy): domain Eukaryota; kingdom Metazoa; phylum Mollusca; class Bivalvia; order Myida; family Dreissenidae; genus Dreissena; species Dreissena rostriformis. The sequence continues at coordinate 17,030 of VMBQ01006479.1, read as the reverse complement.
ATAAACCTCAAAATATTATTTCTTTGTGATACAACTATAATTGACAACTGCTATATTCTTTTCATTCACGGTTTAAAGTACATGTGTATATGCAAAAGAAAAGAAGTTATTTCAAATGTTCAGTGTGTTAAGGCTATCCTAAGACGGAACGCTCCCACAGTGGGGATCCAAACCGTGACCTTCCGGTCGTAAGGCGGACACCATATCCATTATACCACGGCGACCTTATACTTATTTTGTTATAAATATATAAGTATTTCAGTAAAGTATAAAAACTTGTAAACAGGTAGAAGGAAGTTTATGTCATTCAGTTTGTGAACTGATAATAAAAACACAGTTAAAACACATTCATATGGTAAAATAAGTATATTCATGTTCATGTCTTGGTAAATTGTGGGTACATACATGTTTATGAATTGAATTAAATCAATTAAACAGGAGCAAAATTCGTGGTATTAATCGTGCGGAACCTTCTATAGCCAAACCCATTACAAGCGGCAAACAATGGAAAGTAGCATGCATACATTCGATGGTATTCCCTATACCGGCGCTCGGTAAATGGCAACAAGGCGAGAACGGAATATTGGAAGCTCTCGTTGTTGATGACAGCTCGCTGAGTAGGTTTCTTCCTTCAAGTCTCGACGAACTGTAATTAATGAAGGCTGATACAAGTCGCACCGAAACAATCTTCAAGTTTAAAAACAGCACGAAAATAAATAAAAATGTGAAAGTGATCGCTTCTCTTGAAAATACTCACGAGCAAGAAAAACAAGACAGGAAGAATTTCAAGACTGGTTTTCTGTTCTTAGCACAAGCAGCATAATCAACATAACTTTGACGTTTTAACTAATGCAACATACAATTGAACACATGTACACGTGAAACATGATATTTTCGACACATATTTGCTTTATTTCACAATGAATTGCAAAGTGCCTGTCAAACAACAAAGGGCAACAGAGGCAACTACATCTTTGTTTTTATTCGCACCAACATCCCAATTCAAACAGCTCTCTCGGACACCAAAGGCTAATGAACACTCCGTATCACCGTACGTTTTTAGTTGCACTACACGACACATGGCTATCATTGAGATCAAAGGCTGATGAACGTGCGGTAAATCCTTATCATTGGCTCCTACAGCCGAGAATTTAACCGATTGAACCTCATCGCCGCGCCCAATAGGATCACTAACACGAAGTGACGTCAGCGCGTGCAATCACCGACAGTTGCGCCAAGTAAGTAACTGTTTTTACACGAAGCCATCACTAGGTTATCGCCTGCAGCGACCTTAAGGAACGGCCAACACTCTAGCTGCTAGAAAAACGTGTTACAGCCAAGAATTCGACCGATTCAACCTTATCGCTCTGCACAACAGGGTCACTAACACGACGTGGCGTCAGCATAAGCGCGTGAACTCAGCGACATTCGCGCCAGGTAATACTCTGTTTATACACGGAGAAATCACAAGGTAATCGCTTGCAGCGACCCAAAAGAAGCCAAATACACGAGCTGCTAAAGGTGTTGATATTTTAAATGCTAGTTCGTCATCAAAATCAAGTTCTGCGGGTGATTGCCTTTGCAGAAGCAACACATTCCGGTGACCACATTGGATCCAGCAGTCGAACTGCTGAGATTCCAGTTCATTTTGTTGGATTTCTTGATGACATCACGGACTCATATGTTAAGGGAGCGCGGGAGATGTACAAACTACAGTTATCTTTGTTAAATATTCAGATTTGATAACGGTCCAAATACGTAAAAAAAGTTGTGAAATACAAGCAGTATTAAACAAAAAATGATTGAGTTTTATTTACAGAAACATGGTCGAAATATTGACTATAAAGTTCCAGGTTTCGAATGCTTTGCATATGATTGAGTAAGACATGTTAACAGCAGAAGAAGCTCCGATGTGCACTGATAACATTATTTTTGTTAAAAACTCCAAGGATCTTGTATGGACTAATCTAAACCAAACAATTAAGGTCTCGCAGGTTATTTGTTTGTTGGGTTATGCTATAAAGTTCCAGAATCGATGTAGATGTTTAATCTTTACTTATTTAATTTACCAAAAACTCGACTGATTCAAGGTTACAAAACACTATGTTAGGATATTATTCGATAGCTTCTGTCACACTAGCATAAAATGTGTGTAACGGTTGATAACCATACGTGAAACAAATACTTTTGCAATGCAAATATTTAATTTNTTGAATTCCCCCCCCCCCCGCAAAGAAGTGGGTATGTCATGGTTTATTATTTTAACAAAATTCCTGTTTCAAAGATTTTATTCATGTCGTATTATATTTATATACAATTAATTTACAAAGACATATGCCTATACTAATGTTACCATATGACTTAAAACAAAGAGTGCAATGTTACAACAATACAATATGCAAATTACAGAGACTTAATCCAGTAAACACTATTTGCAAGTTTCATATATAATGATGGATGCTAGGTAAACAGCAGTTATATAATAGGCATTATGAACAAAAATGTGACATCACCCAAAGAATGCATTTTTACAACACAATCAATTATTATTTTGAATCGGATATACGAATTACAAAGACATACTTAATCAAGTAAACGAAATGTGCAAGTCTTCTTTATAATGATGGTTTCTAGGTAAACAGCAGTTTTATAATGTAATTATCAATTTCATATATAATGAGAGTTGCTGGGTTGACAACAGTTAATTTTGTATTCATGAAATTATAAATTACATAATAGTCTTATAATTATCACAACTTGTTGTGTTCGCATACCAATTTAAAGCAAATCTTAGGCTAGTTCTAAATCCCCGAATATGTGGGATAACGTCTTTCCCTTTGCATTCAAAAAATGTACTTTCTTACTTCAATGAAAAGAATACAGTATTTGTCATTAACGGTTCATTTGTATCACAGAGGAGAAACATTTTGCAGTATATTAATATTTGTATATATTTGCATTATTTAAGCTATCAGAGATATCCTTAATGAGTTTTTATACTGCGTTCAAGTATTCATTCCGTTGTGTTTGGCATGTCGGGATTTCGGAGTTCCATTTAAATCTAATATCATCATTATAACTAATTGAATATATTCAGAATTATATGATTTATATAATTCGACAAACTTGGATAGGAATTTACTTTATACTGTTCTTATTTAACATGTTCCCTGAGGTAATGTATCCAGATATAATCTTTTGTGTACCGTCATAATATTAAACGTTTACTGGTTTAATCATTTTGTTTTGTAGCTCTAGCAGTGACAAATATGTCTAGTGTCTTTAATACTATCGTTTACATACTGAATGACATTGTCACACCAATATTTCCAAAAATGTATTTTTTGTTGATTAATTAACAGTTAATGAAAAACAAAGGCATATATAAAAGTTTATCAACAGAACCGATATCAATACTTTTAACAAAGTCAGAATATTTTGTTAAAACATCGATGCACAAAGGGTTGGTTATTCTTTTTATAGCCGAGATTGCGTATAAACTGCCTGTTTTACATAGTGTGTTAAAATATATTATCTTTCTAGCTAAGGATGTAAATTTGTTCTGGCCTTGAATAACTTTCTTGTTCATGATAATTTTAAACTTTTAATAAATACTTTTATGTCCACCATTTTAAGTGCCTCTTCTTCATTATTTTATAACTTTTGCTTTGATTTTTGAAGGTCCCTGCCACAAAAATTTGAATAATATCGTTTAGATCCTTACAAATAGCAACTCCGGGTTGTGGCAAAGAGACAAACAGATAAATACATAATTGAAGCATCGAGGTCTTAACAACGGTTAGTCTACCAATAAGAGTTTGAACACTTCTGTTCCAATGTGCAATGTTATTTTCTAATTTAACTAGTTTGCCGTTATAATTTAGCTCAATCATGTTGGGTAGATCAACGTCAAAAGTTTAACCTAATAATTGAAATTGGGTACATCCAAAGACTAATTTCCAACTTGTTTTTATCGATCTTGTGCTGATAATTTAAGGTCTTTATCCACACAACATGATTTTTTGTTCAAAATTCACATTTCGGCCTGACTATTGGGAAAGGGAATGTAACAATTGTAGTACAGTATTCAAGGATTCTTCTGATCCGTCCAATTATGAATAGGTATCATCAGAAAATTGTAATATCTTGTATTATTCATTGTCAATTTTAATACCCTTTATTTGGTTGCATTTTCGTATTTTAATCGCCAGTATTTCTGCACAAACTATAAATATATATGCTGGAATAGGGTTTTCCTGACAACAACCACTGACAAAAAACTGTTCAACTGAATTGCATTATCCATGATATTAAACAGTATTCAATGATATTCAAAAGTTTTATCCAAGTCTGAAACAAAGTCCCAAAGTTTAAATAATCATAAAACTTAATGATAAAGTATCGAACGCTTTTTCAAAATCAATACGCATCTGTAGGCCAGGGATTTGATTGCATTCAGTATAGCTCATAATATATTATAATAATCGTGAATTATCTCCCATATACATGTGCCTGCCTTAAATGAAACCAGTTTGGTAATTGTTCACTTATTTGTTCAAGACTGACTTAAGTCTGTTTGCTATCGTTCTTGATGCTAGTTTATACACTGTGTTTAACAATCAAATTGGTCTCCATTTGTTTTAAAAATTGTTTATGCTGTCCTTCTTTTGGAATAGATGTTATAATTCCCTGTTTCTGAGTTATTGAAAGTGACGCTATAGTATATGAATAATTAATGCTTCTAATCACAAAAGCGCACAATGGTTTCCAAAAAACTTTAAAGACATAAGCAGAGAAACCATCAGAGCCTGGGCTTTTGTCATTTTTGGTTTGTTTAAGAGTAACTGAAACCTCTTGTCAAGTAGGAAAACCCTCCAAAATGTCTGCTTCTTAATAAGTTAATTTTGCAATTCATCACGTGTATGCCCCCATTCGAAAATATTGTTTTGCTGGATGTCGGTCGGTCGGTCGGTCGGTCTGTCTGTCGGTCTGCGTGTCTGTCGGAAGACCAGTTTGTTTCCGATCAATAACTTGTGAACGGATTGACCGATTGGCTTGATACTTTTCATGTGCATTGGCCTTGGACAGTGGATAAATAATATTGAAATTGGGGTCACTATGTCAAAGGTCAAGGTCACTGTCACACTAAGTGTGAAAATCGTTTCCGATCTAGAGCTTGTAAACTAATTGACCGATTGGCTAGATACTTACATTTGCATTGGCCTTAGACAGAAGATGACCCCTATTGAAATTGGGGTCACTAGGTCAAAGGTCAAGATCACTGTCACAATAAGTGTGAAAATAGTTTTCGACCAATAACTCATCAACCAATTTACGGATTTGCTTGATACTTCACATGTGAATTGGCCTTTGGGAGTAGATGACACCTATCGAAATTTGGGGTACTAGGTCAAAGGTCAATGTGACTGTCACAATAAGTGGGAAAATCGTTTTCGATCTATAACTTGTCAACGATTTGACCATGTGCATTGGCCTTGAACTGTAGATGACCCCTATTGAAATTGGAGTCACTAGTTCAAAGGTCAAGGTCACGGTGACATTAAGTGTTACATTTGTTTCTGTAAGATGTGTCATCAAAGGTAAGTTTTGTTGCGAAAAAATCCTGTGTCAAGGCTCTGTTTGGGTGGGTGGGGGGCATATGTCTCCGACCGCGTCACTCTTGTTTAATTCGTGTTTGAGATCATAATTGGTAGTGGGTTGTTCTGAGTATACAATTTTGTAAAAGCAGTTTGCTTCTTTAAGAATATGTTTAGGGTCATATATAAATGTTCCATCTTCTTTTTGAATTGATGATATATGTTTTAGAAAGAAATTGTTTTTCTTTCCAAATTACAAAACATTTTAGTAAGTTTTTCCCTATTATCTGTCCAGTCTGACCGGGAACGTATGAAGCAACCCTTCATAGCTTCCTTTGTGATGGGTTCTAGATCATTTTGTACTGTAGTTAATAGTTCCTTATTGTCTTCAGTCAGTGATTGTTCTAATACTTCAATTTTTGATAGTAATATACTTTCATGTGCCCTTTTTAATTTTGTTTTGTGACTTGAGTAAGAGGTAGTTTTGCCTCATATTTCCATTATAAGCATTTATAAGAAAATTGGTCATTTATGACAAACTGTATTTGGCTGTCGTCAATATCATTTAACGTTACTATTACTAAATTATATATAGGAATGCAATATTGTCGTTTAAGATTATCTATCAAGATATTAATTATTTCCAAAAATTCAATATCAGATAGAAACGAGTTATTAAATTTCCATAAACCTTAACCGTGAATATGGTTTATAACTGGGGTTCGGTGGATCGGATGGTATGTCTATCCTAAGACTTTTTACATGCTGCGGTTGAGACTTTAAGATGTTGCGTAGACATATGAAACTATCATTTACTTCTTACGTATATGAATAGTATGTATTGCATCTTTTCTAAACGTAAAAAATCATGTCCAAAAGAGGTCATATTGCTCCGTTTGTATTGCTCAGACCAATATGTTTGCAATCAAAGGTTAATCAAATAAAGATTTTTTGGAAAGTTAGTAGACTTATATGTAATTCATGATGCATGGAAAAAACAATTACTTTTGTCAATCAAGAAACTCCCAATATGTATGAAATTGGCAAAATATGTTTACTTGATTAAGTTTGTTTTGCATGTTTGATGCAAAGTCAAAATTCCTTGTTTTGTACAACTTTGTGTAAAATCATGTTTTTGTTAATAATGTCCATTATTAATGCAACTAGCAATGTAATAAAATTGGGTTTAATGGTGTTTGGATATTGTAATCATAGTTAAAGTGCAGTTGTAAATTGTAAACATTGTTCGGTAAGAATTACTTATTATTAGTGGGTTATAGATAAATAAGTATTTCAGTAAAGTATAAAACGTGTAAAACGATAGAAGGAAGTTTATAGTAATTCGGTTTGTGATTTGATAGTAATAACACAGTTAAAACATATTAATCTGGTAAAATAAGTCTATTCGTGTACATGTCCTGATAAAGTGTGTGTACATACATGTTTATGATTGAATATAATCATTGAAACATAAACCCAATTCATCTGATTAATCGTGTGGAACCTACTATAGTTAAACCTATGACAAGCGGCAAACAATTGCAATTAACATTAATCGTGCGGAACCTACCATAATTAAACCTATGACTGGTGGCAAACATTTGCAAGTAACATTAATCGTGCGGAACCTACTATAGTCAAACCCATGACTAGTGGCAAACATTTGCAAGTAACAATAATCGTGCGGAACCTACTATAGTCAAACCTATGACTAGTGGCAAACATTTGCAAGTAACAATAATCGTGCGGAACCTACTATTGTCAAACCTATGACTAGTGGCAAACATTTGCAAGTAACATTAATCGTGCGGAACCTACCATAGTTAAACCTATGACTAGTGGCAAACATTTTCAAGTAACATTAATCGTGCCGAACCTACTATTGTCAAACCTATGACTAGTGGCAAACATTTGCAAGTAACATTAATCGTGCGGAACCTACTATTGTCAAACCTATGACTAGTGGCAAACATTTGCAAGTAAATTAATCGTGCGGAACCTACCATAGTTAAACCTATGACTAGTGGCAAACATTTGCAAGTAATATTAATCGTGCGGAACCTACTATAATTAAACCTATGACAAGCGGAAAACATTTGCAAGTAACATTAATCGTGCGGAACCTACCATAGTTAAACCTATGACAAGTGGCAAACATTTGCAAGTAACATTAATCGTGCGGAACCTACTATAATTAAACCTATGACAAGCGGCAAACATTTGCAAGTAACATTAATCGTGCGGAACCTACCATAGTTAAACCTATGACTAGTGGCAAACATTTGCAAGTAACATTAATCGTGCGGAATCTACTATAATTAAACCTATGACAAGTGGCAAACATTTGCAAGTAACATTAATCGTGCGGAACCTACTATAGTTAAACATATGACTAGTGGCAAACATTTGCAAGGAACATAAATCGTGCGGAACCTACCATAATTAAACCTATGACTAGTGGCAAACATTTGCAAGTAACATTTATTGTTCGGAACCTACTATAATTAAACCTATGGCTAGTGGCAAACATTTGCATGAATTCGACTGTATTTTCGAAGAGGGCGCTAGGGAAATGACAACAAGGCGAGAACGGAATATTGAAAGCTCTCGTTGTTGATGAAAGCTCGCCGGGTAGGTTTTCTTCGTTAATTCTCAACGAATTGAAATCAATTAAGTCTGATACAAGTCGGACCGAAAAAATACTTGCTTCCAAGTTTAAAACCGCCCGAACATTAATAAAAATATGGAAGTGATCATCCATGTTCAAACGTTTATCTGCTGAAATCCCTGGCATATCGGGCGATAGTCAGTGAATACAGAACATAACACAATCCCACGTGCATTGGCCTTGAACTGTAAAAAAACAACATTTCCTTCGGACTATAATCTGAAAAAAAGCTATCAAAGCGCTTAGTATTTTATGTAAATAAAATTGGATTATAAATATAAAACAATGTATATATGGTGGCCGCTGAATATTAAGCCGTCCGAAAACTCGGTGTAACACATTACAAAGCCCATGGCATAACATTTTACAGAATATGTTTTTCTCCGCTAAAAGTGGATTCTCCGTCGCCATTTTGGAGCATTTCTGATATCTGTTTCGCGGCCTGAAAAACGCTCTATTTTTAACCAAATGTAGGGAACAAGTCGTAATGACGTAATTAAGGGACTGATTCTAAACGTTTATTAAATATATTCTACATGATTATTTAAACGATTTATCATGTTGGGTATGTTAAGTTGTGATTCTAAACAATAATGCAATTCATACTCGATCATGTTTATACCAAACTGTTTCAAACTGTTTCAAACTGTTCAAAATCAGAACGTGATTACATAAACGTTGGATATTGACTAAATAATATGTATATGTTATGTATGAGTCTTTTGTTTTATTTTTATGTTTCAGAAGCTATTATGTCAAGCGCTGGGCTTCACACATTCCATGCATTATTCTACAGAGCAAAAGTGACTGCATGCTTAATTTCCAACAACGAAACAATTCTACTCTATAAAGCTTCTAATAGACTGAAATATTAGCAAGTGTTACCTTACAATGTTCAACTGTTCTGTGGTATTATTATTATTGAACATTATGGAATGTTAATAAAAAAACAATTATTAAAAACAGTCTACGTATGTTTGTCTGTAAGCAAAATGCTGCTTCGGCATAACAATTATCAGACGGGCAAAAACTCTCAAAGAGTAGTGAATTAATGATGTGCATATAGCAAACATGTTTAATTAATTAATTAGATTAATACAGCTAGTTCCCATACAAGAACAGATTTTTTCTGTTGTCTAAGTAGTTCATAAAAAGCATGTCGCAGACAAGAAAGCACACTCAGTTTAGGGACACTTGTGATGGGTGATGATGACTTGGAGTAAAACTTTGTACATTTACACAATATCAACTAGCTTGTTTTATTACAGATGTTCTTGTTCATTGTGTAAACGAATTGTTTTTGTTTAATAATAAATGTGTTTAATACAGTAGCAAAACTATAAAATATTTCGATTGCAAAAGATTCTGTTGTATTTCTACATATACATTGTAATTCCTGCATAGACAATTATTTGACACGTCGTGCTGTTTTTTATGTTTAATCAGTTTATGTCGTGAACAATAGTTTCAAGATATATATGCCGGAACAATTGTTCCGTAAAGTTTACTTATATTAATCAAATACAAATAGTTGTCGATTTACATATGCAGGGGCTTCATTTAGAACTGCAACAAAGACCACAAATAATGTAATTTATAAATTGTATTAAATATCTTTATCAACAACCAAGTATAAAACATCTGAACAATTGTGCATCGATATAGAAGATATAGTTGATTTATTTGAAATAAATAAGATATTAATGGTCAATTAGTTATATCTAAACAACAGGTACACATGTCCCTACAAACATTCATTAATTGGTGTGTATGTCTATAAACAAAATGTTTTAATTTAGTTTAAAATGCTTCATAACATTCATAAGAGATAGAACACATGCGCGAACGTTATGTCCTGTTTTCCAACCGAGTGAAAACATATTTTGACTTTATTGTTTTACTGTTTGAAATTGTATGGATTGATTATTGGCTTACTACTTGGTATACACTATATTTAAATATGTCTGGCTAAACGGTCATAACATCGGTTATCGCCCTCAACCACTTTCTATTTCGTTCCCCATCACATTATAAACGTGTTATCCAAGGCAGCCATCATTACGAACATCGGGAGTACATTTTATTTTTCAAGAGTTACTTCTTTTAGTGACACTAACTTCATACATTTCCACTTCAAATCGACTCCACAATCGTGAGATGCAGGTCCCTGACGGCATTTATATTGAACAGTTCACATGTTGCAGGCTTAACCTTTGCCAAAAGCCAACATTTACCATCAAAACATGACCGGTTGGTATACTACAGGCACGGTATATGTATTTTTATTCTGCTGTTTATCCTTGCTGATGATGTTGAGACCAAACCTGGCCCGGTTAATGCATCCATCTGCCCATGTGTCATCTAGGATATCCCAGTTAACTGGTCCGAATTGGTATTTGCTATGACATCTGCGGTGTATGGTTCCAACCATATTGCAAAGAGATTCCATCAAGTAATATGTCTTACTTGAACAGACCCAGTGTTGTCTGGCGTTGTTTTAGATGTAATAGCATTACCATTGACAGTTTTACCTTAAACATACTTCAAATGTTGAACACCTTTACTCAATACAGATTCGAATGTTGCGTCTGTCACATCGTCCTGCTTTAAGCCACTTCAATCGAGCCCCCATTTACGTCCAAGGAAAACACCGAATTTCCCCCGAATTTCCTCCACCAACAGTTCACATGGCAACTCCAGCTCACAGCATACCACCACCCAAGACGTCAAACGAAACAAATATGATCTACATCTGTTGATTGCAAAGAGTTGCGGCTTACGTACAAATAGATCTGAATTCATTGCAGCACTGAATTGTGTCGAACCTGACCTGATTTGCCGTCTTGACCAGCGATGCTTTTCCGCCGAACTTGACGTCCCACCGAAATGACAGATTTTCAAATGTTGGAGTGAGAGTATTCACTGCTGTGGGAGATCATATCATGATATACGCCCACGCACATCTTACCACAGTCTGTGAGATAGTATGCTCCAAAGTTCAAATCTGGAATGGTAAGGACTGATATGTATGTTCCTTTTATATGCCACATGTTAACATAAACAGTATCCATAAATTAAACAAATCCATCCGAAAACAAAAACTGATTCTGAAAAAAACATCAATGTAGCTGGCGTTTTTAATTTCCCAGATATTGACTTGTTAAACCTGGTTGAAAAGAAAGGAGCCTCGGATAGAGATGTCCAAAAAGCTCGGATAGACCTATCCATAGACCATCGGCTCTCACAAACAACATATCCCTGGTTAAAACATCATCTTCGGTTCCTGGTATTTGTGAAAATTCCAAAATGATTACCGATATAGACATCAGCCTCCAGAATATCAAGCAAAAGCCTAGAAAGATCTGCATATACTCTAAGCTAACTGGGATGACATCAACCAGGATTACGCAGCACCTTTAAGGCACAGCCATTGAGTACGCTTAACGCCAAGACTCTACCGTTCAGTCACCGCGGGACACATTTCAAAATAACATCGAACACTCGATTAATAAACATGTACCATCAAAGATGATCAAGAAGCGCAAGACTTTATCATGGCAAACCAAGAACCTGAGAAGGGTGATTAGACGTAAAACAATGCTCTACAAACATGCCAAGAAAACTAACCAGTGGAACACCTGTAAGTCCTTCCAGAGAGACTGTTAGAAAGCATGTCCTGTTTAACATGCAAGCCGCTAGTGCACATCATATGTTTAAAGATATCTTCACATCCATGGAGAATACCAGCACCATTACTAACTTAAACCATGACTTCCGAACTTGATACTTCTTTGAAACGAAAGTGTTAACACTGTTTATGACTTTCTGCTAACAATGATTCTGGTACACGGATAGACATGGTAATCTTGTACTTCAGAGAGGCGTTTGATACCGTCCCACATGAAAACCTACTACATAAGGTAGAGAAGTGTGGCGCCACTGGCATCATTAACCACTAGCTCGAGGACTCCTCACAGACATCATAATAAAGTTTTTGTGGAAGGAGAGGAATCCAAACATGCAACAGTCGACTCCAGTGTACCCAATGCCATCGTCCTATGTCCCCTGTTATCACTCTGTCATCAACTATCTGTCAGATTAGGTTAAGCTCTCCGTACCTGCAGACGATTGCTTACTCTATCGCACAATCAGAAGTTGCAGGGACCACGATATACTACAGCAAGACCCGAACCAATTTGATGTCCAGGCCAACACATGGGGAATGCGCTACAACTCCAAAAAAAAAATGCTATCTCCTGGTCATAAACCAGTAATCCTCAAAATTTTACCATCTAGAAAATCTTATCCTCCAACTAGTTCCAGAAAACCCATAACTTGGAGTAACAATCTCTGCATACACATCAATAACGTCACTATACAGGCTAAGTCCACTTTGGGCTTTCTTATGCGAAATCTTAAAACAAGAAAACCCATAACTTGGAGTTACAATCTCTGCACACACATCGATAACGTCACTATACAGGCTAATTCCACTCTTGACTTTCTTAGGCGAAATCTGAAAAACTGCCCTGAATCCTTCCGTAGAACCCCTTAAGTTCAACTCTGGAAAACAGCTCCATTTTTTCACACTTATAAAAAGGCGTTGACAAACTTGAAAAAAAGACAGCAACATTCATCACCGATGACTACACCAACAAAACACCAAGCTACGTCACAAGAATTCTGGAAGGTAATGAAGATCCCTCCACTCCAGGAAAGAAAAAAGGCGGATTGGTCTTCTTCTACAAGGTTTTTGAGGGACTGTCGCCAGTACCGCAAAGTAATTCCTAAAACTTTCCAATTGTATAAGTCCGTCAATATTGTTGAAAGATACTCTATACATAACTCTACGTGTTTTATACCAATGCAATGTAAAACTTTAATATATAAGAACTCATTTTCCACATGACCATTATGATCAGCATCATTTCTGTGGAACACTGCTCTACTAGTGTTTCATAGTTATGGTTCTATTGACATAGTTCACTTGCTGTTGAATAACCACCAAGATCGAATTTGGAATGGTACAGGACTGGTTTTCAGGTAAAATAAATAATTGTGTTGACTGTTTATTTTAATAACATGTAATTGTTTATCATTAAATATCACAATTTGTTTTTAATTTTAAGCAATTTATTTTAGATAGAATACACCGAAAGTCTTAGGCACATTGAGAAGCTCGAGTCTACTTTCTAAGTAGAACCAATATACTAGGTGTCTTTAGAGATCTTGAGAACTCTTCAGTGCCAGTGCGCATCAAACTGGGACCTTCTGATGGCTTAAGGCAGATTCACTTGTAAAATGAAACCATATCATCTCCGGGAGACATGTTTTTTACAGTTTTTAACTTTAAATCACTTCACTTCACCCATACTTTTATCTTTCTCACTTTTAACACTTTTATCATGCACTGACTGCGCACCTGTCAATAATACACCGAACGGGGAGTTTAGACAGTATTGATAGATAGATCCCAGAATCATGATCAATCAACAATGATTCAATCAAGTCACATAATTATGTGATTTTAACTGCCATTTCTTCTAGGACCTTTTTTTTTACATTTTATACTGATCTTGTTATAATGTTATATCTGAATTCATAAAAAATCAAGTAAAACTTTGGAATAGAGATGAATATTAACACAAATTGAATAATGCTGGTGGTTACTGTATTAAGTAAGATTTTCCGAAGAGTAAATCGGTCGGGGAATTAAATTAAATAAAGAGTAAAAAATAGGATCACCGTAAGAGTTAATTAGCAAAGCTGCCTTTGGCAATATACCCTACATTATGGAAATAATAACCGCCAAGTAAAAAGGAGCGTGGTGCAGCAACTGCTTATTTTGGTCTTGATCTTTCAAATGAATTGTTCCAGTAAATTTCAAACCACAAAACACATGATTCATACAAATAATAAAATGCAATGAAAAAAGCATATGATCCCAAATTATATCTCATACTGTTGGTGCTAATGTAATTTAAGTGTCACATTTCAAAAGAAAATTTATTGAAATGGGTATTATTTATTTAAAAAAAGTTTATTACCAGGTAATTTTCTGTATTACTATAACTTGATGATAAGTATTTTATTTCACAACCTGATATATTTGTATATATTAAAGTGCACTTCTCAAAAAAGTGTATTTAATGCAAATTAAATGTAGCGTATTGTCATTGTTTTTTGTGTGTTTTCATGCTTATTTANAATATAACATACTTTATGACTTACAGCATGGCTTCAGAGAAAAGCGTTCCTGCGAAACACAACTTCTACAACTCATTGATGACCTGGCACGAAAAATGACAACTGGACAACAAACTGATCTAATATTGCTTGATTTCAGCAAAGCGTTTGACAAAGTGAACCACCTTAAACTGCTATTCAAATTACAGGAACATGGTGTGGATAAAGCTACTCTCTCATGGATCAAATCATTCCTTATAGGTCGTACTCAACGTGTTGCTCTAGATGGAGAAATATCATCCGAAGTACCAGTGACTTCCGGGGTACCACAAGGGTCTGTGCTTGGTCCGTTACTTTTTCTTCTCTATATAAATGACTTACCTCAATCTATTACTTCTCAAGTTCGCTTATTTGCAGATGACACTGCCGTATACCTTACAATCAACAATATGCATGACTGTCAAACTCTACAAGAAGATCTAGATAAACTAATGAAATGGGAACAACTTTGGGACATGGAGTTCAACCCAAGTAAATGCCAAGTATTAAACATAACCAGAAATAAATAAAAAAAACTTTCTTTTAATTACAGACTGCATGGACAACTATTAGAAACTGTTGACAATTTGCAAAATACTTAGGTGTGGACATTTTAAAAGACCTGGAACACCCATATAAATAAAATTACAAATAACGCTAATAAATCTCTTCGGTTTTCTCCGCGGGAACATACAGACAAGAAATAACAACATTCGCCAGCTCCCATACAAGACCATAGTTAGACCACAGGTTGAATATGCTTCTTCCGTATGGAGTCCTCACACATTACAAAATATACAAAAAATTGAAAATGTACATGTACAGCGACGAGCAGTCCGCTAGGTCAAGCATAACTATACCCAATACGACAGTGTCACCTCCATACAACAAGAACTTGGTTGACGGACCCTACAAGACAGACGATATGAAACTAAATTAATCATCTTTTTCAAAATTATCCAGGGTTTAGTGGCTGTGCCCCTACCATCAAATATCGAGAGACCCACCAGATTCACTCGTCACATGCACCTCCTCTCCTACAGAAAGATCCATACCATTGCAAATTGTTATAAGTTTTCATTTTTCCCAAGGGCTATTGTGATGTGGAACAACCTCCCTGCCACTACAGTTTTTCATCCTGATTTTGAAGGGTTTAAGCAGTCCCTGCTTTCCCCTTCTGCCCCTTGAACTCCTGGAGACATGTTTTTATCAGTTTTTAACTTTAAATCACTTCACTTCACCCATACTTTTATCTTTCTCACTTTTAACACTTTTATCATGCACTGACTGTGCACCTGTCAATAATACATGAAAGGGGAGTTAGACAGTATTGATAAATAGATAGATATTTATTAATAAAACAAATCAACCGATTGAAATGACACAATAGCCTTGAATACTTTCTGCAGTACAGTGTTAAGATTATACATATGTGATAAAACAATGGCATGAATCTAGATTCTTTTGAAAATGCATGAACAAATGTGTCGTGTTCTGAGAAAACTGGGCAAAATGCATGTGCATAAAGTGTCATCACAGATTAGCCTGTGCTGTCCGCACAGGCTAATCCGGGACAACACTTTCCGCCTAAACTGGATTTTCCCTAAGAAGAGACATCATTTAAACGAAAAATTCCATAAAAGCAGAAATTGTCATCCCTGATTAGCCTGTGCGGACAGCACAGGCTAATCTGGGATGACAATTTACGCACAAGCATTTTGCCCAGTTTTCTCAGAACACGCCACATATATTTATGGAACTTTATTTGGAAATGCTTATATCAGTCTAGACATGTAATTTGTAATATAAACTATATAGGTGAATAATCAAATTCAGAACATGATAACTAGTGACAAAAATTGGGTTTTTACCCTATCAACATACAATGACAGTTTTCTACCTTTGTTCTCCAATATTTCTCATTTTAGAAGTTGTTAAATATTGGAACAGAGCCTAACTTTTTTGCTTATCAAATGACATGGTAGAAAAGTGAGTGATAGGTTACAGTATTGGACTTGTTTTCCAAATAAAATATACTGCTGGCGTTTTCCACAATTTTCTTCTTTAGGTATTCAAAGGTATAGGACTGAGAATCGAAATTAGCACACTTTTGTAGCTTGTAACATTTATTATTTTTTTCTTATAAGTAATAACAAAATAATTGAGACTACCAAACCTCCAATTTTAAATTTGACAGCTTTAGCTTTTTCATCAGGTGATAGGACATGTAATGGGTTAACACAATCTGGTTAATAAAGGAACCACAGTGATTTTTTTCCCCCAATTGGGAACAGGTCCAGTACCCATGCCATTGGGAATTTTTCGCTTCGTGAAATCACCAAATTTGGAAAAAAACGAGTCGCGAAATCTTCCAATTGAGAAAAATCAAGTTGTGAATTGTACCAATTATAGAATGGTATTTTAATGACTTTGCTTAACTTTTGTCAGCTCTAAATGACACAGGAAAGCAACATGAACTTTTATTCACAGTCTTGCACACTTTTATTCACAGTCTTGCACAAACAACAACATGCTATTGG